>PVKZ01000185.1:0-212744 GCA_004027375.1 Macroglossus sobrinus
TCCCTTCCCTTCCCTTCCCTTTCCTTCCTTCCTTCCTTCCTTCCTTCCTTCCTTCCTTCCTTCCTTCCTTCCTTCCTTCCTTCCTTCCTTTCTTCCTTCCTTCTTTCCTTCTTTCCTTCCAGTATGAACTCATGGATTTCTATTTTATTCAATGGGATGTATTATATTACTATCCTCACTTATTTTATGCTTGAATGCCTAATATTTGGCCAGCAAGAACTCCTTTGAGTGGGTTTTTGGATTTTTTGTGATGTGTCCCATCATTCTTTGAGCCCTTCCTTTCCTTCCTGCAGAACGAGATGTTCCTGTATTATTTTACTTGCTATTAACATTAATAGCCCTGGAATCAACCATTTTCTCAAAAAGCCCTTGCTTCTTTTTTAGTGAGAAATGGCATTTAGACATCAAAATCTTAGTGCTGAATGTGCTAAATGCTCTTGGTAAATCACCACTTCCAGGGGCTCTCAGTGACAGAGCCAGGAAATAAAAGTATGAATATATAATGCATATATATTTACATTATATTTAATTCTATATCTACATGTATCTATATATATATTAAAACATAATGAATTCATACTGTTATCTCTAATTCGACCCAATGCTACAGGATTCATTCTAGTTTTCTATCTTTCCATGTCACATGTAAGTTCTTTTTTTTGACCATAAGAAACATGACACTCATCTTCCTTATTATATTTTTCTATTTTATGAAGCCATCATTGTAACCGATCTGCTCTACTGCTATTGCCACCTGCCCTTATGGGATGCCCTCTTCACTCAGATTAGGCTCCAACACCTTGGTTTGGGTTGCTCTCCCATTAGAATGTCTCTCCTCTTTGCTTGGGCTCCAATAAACCCTGTTATACCACCTTCCCATGTGGATGTCCTCACTTTATCTAGGCTTTGACTCTCTACCCTTCCAGGCTGCCCCTATGCCTCACTTGGGCTCAGATAGTCTGTACCAGGATATCTGTCTCACCCTGTTTGGGCAAGTCTGACTTGTAGAAAGCAGGCTGGATTCCCGGACTGGTTACTGTAGAAAATGTGTTGCAAGCTTTGTGCAGTGGCAGTATCGTAGCCAATGAGGTTTATCCAAGGCGTAGTTATTGCTAATTGAAAATGGGTTGGGTTCCTGGGCTGGTTGTTACAGATCATGGGTCAGAGTTCTATTTTTATATATTGTCTGGAAATTGTTCATATGTATATTCAGTCTCAGTATATTGACACCTAATGAGTCTACTTCTCACTCCACTTCTGTATTAGTAAGGGTTCTCCAGAGAAATAGGACCAATAGAATGTGTCTACCTATGGAAAAAGATTTATTATAAGGAATGCGCTCACACGATTATGAAGAATGGCAAGTCCAAAATCTGCAGGGTGGGGTGGCTGATATTCTAGTTGGAGTCTGCTGGAGAAGTCTCTCTTGCCTGGGGGAGGCCCATCTTTTTTGTTCTATTCAGAGCTTCAAATGATTGAATGAGGCTCATCCACACTATCGAGGGCAATCTACTTTACTCAAAGTCCATGATTTAAATGTTAATCTCATCCAAAATATCCTCACAGAAACATCACAGAATAACATTCGACCAAATATCTAGGCCTCTTGTGGCCCCGCCAACTTTATGCAGTATTAACTATTACAATTCCCCCCGTCTCCCAGAAATTTGTGAATCCTAAGGTGAGCCAGTGACCCTTTCTGTTGGCTGCACCCTTCATTCTAACTAGATGTGAAGAGACGAGGCAAGCTCATTCAAGCACAGAAAAGGATAAGCCTTCTAAATTGAAAGGGAGGTACTATTACACAAGCTTCTCTCACGTTTACTTGACTTTGAGCAAAACCATCCTATGGCCTCATTTTGTCTCTCTGAGAAGGCCTAAGCAGATCATGACAGTAGTGAGGTAAGTGGCTAGAGGGGTCTCTCTGAGGGGTCAAAATGGGGAGCAAAATGGCATGTTCCTTTCTACCTGATTTTCTAGAACTGATGGGGTAAAGACAGAACATATCAAATTAGGCTGACAGCTATGGTTGCAGAGTAACATATTATCTACATTAAGGTCATCCCATTTAAAAATCATTCTTTTAAGTCTTTTACCACTTCTTTTTATTTTCTTTGTTAGTCAAGAATGTAAAATGTAGTCTTATTAATAGTTTTAAAAGCAGATTGAAAATGTAATTGCTCTTTTCTCTCTCCTAGTACAATCCATTTTGTGTCATCTAATCTGACTTAAGGAAGTATCTTGTTGAGGTGAAAGCTAAAACCTTCTTCTTTCTTCCCTCTTCCCTCCTTTCCTTTTTTCTTTCCCTCATCTATATATTACTCATATCTCCCTATCTAAAGGATATTTATTAAGCACTATCATTGGGGGTATAAAGATGAATGAGAACCAGTCCTTGCCCTTGAGATGATTACTGCCAGAGGGGAAAGTAGAAACAAAAACAATTTTTTATAATGCATTGTCAGAAATTGAGGCAGGAATTTCAAGAAAAGTCATGTTCTGCAGATTCTTGAAAGATGAGTTGGAGTTTTCTAGGCACATACAGAGCTGGAGGTGGGAAGAGTGTCCCAGGGAGGGAGGATAACGTGATGATGACTAATTCCAAAACAGCTTCTGCTCTTGGGCCATGCTATGGGACTCTTCTATAGTGTCCAAGACTTGCCTGGTAAAAAGCATTTTTGTTCTCTTTTCCATATTATCAAACCCCACTCCCTCACTCTACCATTGCTTTATCAACACTCGAGTTGATGTCTTTGCACTCTGAAGGATCTTTCTGATCTATGGCAACTTTTCTCTGTGTGTAGGCTGACCTTGACCTTGTCCGGCTTTCCATCTTACACTTGGGGCTCAAGGCCATGTGCAATTTTTTGATGAATTCTTATGACCCAGCTTACCATCTGAGTTTCAAGGGAAATGTCAAGCAATGATTCACCATTACTCAGAAATTTGTCAGTTCATAAATTTAAGCAACTCAATTTCCTTTGCTTTTGAACAAAGAAAACTGGATGGTGCATATATATTAGAACCATCAAGTGGGATAGTAAGCTGATCCTTGCACAGGTTTGTTTCCCATCAGTCTGGTGAGGGAATGCTTATGCTTTTGTGTACCTATGTAAACTAGGCAAGCTGCCGTCCTTTGGGAGAAGTAGGAGTGTGAAAACGGGGCTACGCTGCCAGTAATATGGGAGGAGGATGAAAATAGCAGATGAAAGTTGTGATTTCAGCCAACAGAAATAGGAAACTGCTGCTGGGTCATCTGCTTGATACCCAGCACTGGCCTATTAGCTGTCATTAGCCCTTATCCAGGAAACAATTTACATCCATTAAAATCCTTATAAATTTGGATTTCTGCCCACAGACCCATCATCCTGCTTTTTCTCGTGGATTAAAGAGAAAATGGCCTGTAAACTATTCTTTGTGGGCAGAAAGTGCTATCCTCTGGCCTAGGAGAAGTTGGTTGGGTCACTCCTCCTAGCAACAATGTGGCCATGGGCTCATATTATCTCAGAATGGAAGAGACTATAAGAGGGTATCCTGCCCCATATTCTGCCAGAAGATTTCATTGTCCCCCAAAGATGTGAGGTTGTAAAGTTTCCATTGGAATTGAACAAATTCCCAAAGACATACTTTCCAGCGACCCTATAACCTTCAAGTTTAGAATTTCTTTGTGGGTTTCCTTTGGTTATTCTATGTCTTGGTGATGGTCTTAAGAGGTATATATCTCTAGGTGTCCTGGGGTCTAGCTCAGGATGAGTCTTCTACCCTGGGGGATGGGCTGTTTGAGGCAGGTCACCATGTTGGGTGACCCTGTTTCCAATCCTCCTGAGCTTCTATCTGCTTCCAATCTCTTTAGGATCAGTCTGAATCTTATTTCTTCTGCTCAGATCATTTGAATCTTGAAATTTCCCTTTGCAAGTGTACTCTAGCTCATGGCAAGAAGCACCAGATTTGGGCCAGAAAGCAGGAGATGGGGCTCCGCTCCCATCTCTTTTGGAATGTGTGCTCAGGAGCTGCTTGCTTAACAGCCTAACGTCTCTAAGCTCCAGTTTCTCTCTGTTTCTGTCTTGTCTCCCTCTCTGCTCCCCTCCCTCCTCATAGAGTTATTACAAAGCTATAAAAACCATGTTACAAGAAATACTGAGAACTTTTACAAATGGACTATCAAAGGTATTTAAAGACCTTCTACAGTTAAGAGTTAAAACTTGAGGAGGTCTCTCTTTCCTTCAACTCTTTTTGACACAGGAATCTCTTTGGTGCCTCTACTTAAAACTTTGAAACACAGTCTTTATGATGATTTACTACCTTCTCCTTTCCCCACTCAACTTTTACTCACCTTTTAAGATCTACCCTCCACCCAATAAAGTCTTTTTTTTCATATTCAACCTACATACTCTTTCGTCTTCTTGATCAACACTCACAGAACATGTCTCTGTATGTTGATTACCTGTGATAAAATGTGTTGGTTACACATAGGCCATGTATGGAAGTCTGCTGCTGTCACAAAGGCTTTTAAGAATTATACATATACATTATTGTCATAAAATATACATAACATAAAACTTGTCATTTTAACCATTTTTAAATGTACAATTTCATGGCATTGAGTATATTCACAATGTTGTACACCATCACCACTATCTCTTTCCCAAACTTTTTATCATCTCAAATAGAAATACGGCTGAATAATATCCTGTTGTAGATATATAAAACATTTTGTTTACTCATTCATCTATTGATGATCATTTGAGTTGTTTCCACCCTTTGGCTATTGTGAATAATGCTGCAGTGAACACTGGTGTCTAAACTAAGTGTCTGTTCGAGTCTCTGCTTACAATTCTTTTGGGTATATATTTAGAATTAAAATACCTAGATCATATGGTAATTTTAGGTTTAACTTTTTGAGGAATTGCCCAACTGTTTTCCACAGTAGCTGCAGCATTTTACATTCTCAGCAGCAATGCACAAGGGTGCAATAGCTTATTTCTACTTTTTATCTATGTATTAGACAGGAGTTAGTTAGAAAAACAGAAGTCACTCTATACATTCTGGATATAAAGAGTTTAAAATAGAATTGGGATCTTAGTCATAAGTTGGAAGATTTAGGGGAGTGGAGGTCAGAGAAGCTGCTGCTAAAGGTTTGGGGAGAAGTTCTAAAAAGTCAAATTTATTGACATTGAGGATCTCAACCTGAAGTCAAAGCTGGCTCTCAAAACCTTTCCTGGATTTTTTGAGACTCTCTTAGAAGCTCCTACAAAATATCCCAGTCTGCAATGATGAAGATCTTACCAGAAACCCATGGGGAAATCTCTCATCCGTTCATCCATCTGGCCATAACTGTTTCTGAAGACTGATGGATTCTATTTCCTTTCTGCCTCCTAAATATCATGCAAGTTCCTCTCATTGGAAAACTAACCCCAAATCATCCGAGAAGGGGATCTTGGGGAGTGTAGGTGCCATTCTAAGAAGGGAGAGGTGGTGGTGCCAGCTGGTAACAGAGAAACCAGCACAATTTATACTCTCTTTTATTGCAGACAGGATTACAAGTGGTTTATAAAGATGTATAAAATTTGACCAATTGAAATAAATTTAAATTTGAGCAAATCAAGGCAAACAAAACAAAACCAGAAGGAAAGAGTGAAAAGAAGGAACAAGGCTATGCATGAATCCCCCAGCCATCTCACCCTTATAATACGTGAGCCTTATTGGTAGAATTCATACTTCCACAAGATAAAAATTGCCCTGGAGATTGAAAAATGTTCTTAGGGTGTTAAGATCAGGCAAGAAATTAATTATCTCAAGGGACAAGAAATCTTCTCCTGAGGCGATAAAGTATGAACAATAGCCATAGGGTGGCTTTTAGGTAGTAGCTTTTGGCAGTGCTTAGAAGTACATTATGAGAGTTGTAAATGCTGCTGATATACCTCTGTTATGAACAGAATTATATTTTCCCCCAAATTAGGTTGAAGTCCTAACCCCCCAGTGCCTCAGAATATGATTGTATTTGGTAAGAGGGTCTTTAAAACAGTAATTAAATTAAGATGTTGTCATTAGGGTAGGCCCTAATCCAAGATGACTGGTGTCCTTACACAAAGAGGAAATCATGACACAGGCAAGTACAAAAGGAAGACCATGTGAAGACACAAGGAGAAGATGGCCATCTGAAGCCAAGGAGAATGGCCTCAGAAAAAAACAGTTCTGTCAACATCTTGATTTCACACTTCCAGCCTCTAGCATTGCAAGAAAATAAATATCTTTTGTTTAAGCCTTCAAGTCTAGGTGCTTTGTTATGGCAACCTTAGCAAAGTAACGTTCTCTCATGTCTGAAATGGGCATTATTTACTAAGGTGTGTTTGTGCTCAGCATTCCCTGGGGAGATGTTGTCCTTAGTTTCTAATTTGACACATATTTACATAGAACCACGTAGGCCTCTGTTCAAGGCCTACGAGAACTGCAAACATGAAACATCTCAGGCCTCGGGAAGCTTACAAAGCAGCCATATAACTTTAGTGAGAGGCAGCAAGTGTAGGCAGAAAGGGAGTGCTGTGGGAGAAAAATGAGGAAGTAGGGGATACAAAGAGTCTTCTGAGAGGCGGCAATTGTTTGACTTGGATCTTAAAGGAGAATGAGAAGAAGGCTTTCTAACTATGCGTATGCATGTGGTGTAGTTTATGTGTATGTGTGGAGTGTGTGTGTGTGTGTGTGTGTGTGTGTGTGTGTGTGTGTTACAGGGCAGTGTATGTCTGTGGGGATAAATTTCTTGGGGATCACACTCCAGACAGGTGCTGTGGGCAGGTGGTCTGGAGAGTTTAGCTGGACTATAAATGCTTGTAGCTGGGTAAGAGTAAGTTGAGGATCGGAAATATATTCTAGTTCAAAATTCTCTTCTACTTTGGGTGACTGGGATATGTCCTCTGTGCCTTGAAACAGGGATGAAGGTGGAAACAGGGAATTGGCAAGAGAAACTTCCAAAGCATTTCATCATGTCCTGCATTCAGGAAACCTGCCTCCACTCCTCAGTGACTGTGGGAATTCCTTTTGACCTCTCTTGCCAAAACTGAGTGATAAACAAAAGCATCTGGCTGGGAGTTTATGGGCTAAGCTGGGATAGTCAGACACAAGTACACAACAGCCGAGAACTAATTGGAGCAATTCAAGTGACTGTGTTCAGGGACCGTGTGGGCACCAGGCTGTGTGGGTGTGAAGGGCTGTGTGGACACCTGGGCTGGGGCTGGCCTGAGACTAGGCTAACCCCTCCCCTTCATAATTCCAGGTCAGGACAGACAGGAGGCTAGCACAGGCATTTAGAATCCAGGTGTCCAGCTCACCCCGGGCCCCTGGCTCCTGGCAGGTCTTTGGGGCTTCCTCTGTGAGTCCCACTCCTGGCACTGTCACCGTCTCTCCTTTTGACCAGGTGCTTCTAATGAACAGACACTATTTTAGAAACTAGTGAGAGGGAGATGGCTGAAAGCATGGTTGAGGTGAGTTTTGGTTGGCTGCAGTCCCTTTACGGAAAAAAAAAGCAAAGACAAGTCTACCTGCATCCAAAAGCATAGTACTAGATGGACACATTCCTGTTGGTTCAATGATCAATTTGAAACAGTATGACAGATCATTCTGAGCACCAGGAAGAGCAGCAGTTGAGGGGTGACTGATGCAGCCAAGACACAGAAGCGATTTTTTACTCTCATCACTGTGCCCCAGAGAAGTGAGGAAGAGCTGTCACCTCACCTCCACTCCTAATGCCTATGTGGTCTGGGTCAGTTATTCCATTTGAAGATGGAAATGACACTTTCCTGACAGGAAGACAAAGAGCAGGAGAGCATCTCTGAGGCTCTGAGACTATGAATTACATCATTTTTCTTAAGAGTCATTGACTCTTGGTTCACTCTGATTTGGCTCCTGAGGAATGACAGGGTTGTTCAGAACCATAAAAGGTATGTTCTTCTTTTATGGGAAATGGAAGGGGGTCTAAGGGATGCTGAATGAGAGAGGGAAGAGAATGGGGGGGAGGGGAGAGGAGAAGAGGGAAAAGAAAGAGGAGAGGTGAGGAAAGGAACGAAGAGAAGAAGAGAAGTGAGCAGAATAATAGGAGGGGGTGGAGGAAAGAGAGAGTAAAAAAAGCATCCATTGTCCCTAACAGGGCTTGTCTATGTTGGGCAGTTTGATAAACATGTCCCTTTATCAATATGAGGTATCTCATTAAATCTTTATCAATTGCTAATTTTCTCTGATCTGGGAACACTATTTGCAGATATGTGCTATGGGTCCCAAGAGAGAGCTCAGATGGCTCCATTCAAATTTATTCCCAACACCAGAGAAGCATCTCAGAATATGTCCCTGCACAGTCCTGAGTCAGTGGCACTATCTCGACAGGAGCGATAGCTTCTATTTATTGAACAATCTTAATGAGCCAGACCCTGTCTTCAGCTTTTAAACAGGCATTACCTCATTTAATACTCACTACAACCATGTAAGGTAGGTACACTTATTATCCTCATTTTAGACCTGGCTTGGGCAAGTAACTTATCTTGAAGTCACTTAGCTAATAAGTAGTAGTGGGTTCAAACTCGTCTGACACGCTATGTGTTCCCTAACAAGAATCTCTGTCTCCTCAGGGCCAAGTGCAAGCCTCATATAGCCTAAATGCTCATTGAGTGAATGAATAAATGAATGATGGAAGGACAATGAAGTCAATGTTTGTAAGGCTGGTAAGAAAATGTATATCCTGTTCTGATAATCAAATTTTCCTAATAGTTTTCCAAGGCAAACTCTAAAAAGCGAGAAGGTCTGTTTTTCAGCAATGCCCATGCACCAGTGCAATTTTTTATTTTTATTTTTGCAACCTAAAGGTTCCCTTGTGACTGAACTCAGCATCCTGAAGTTTTTGAGAGGAACCTACTCAGACTCCTTGGAACACTGTGGTCCTCTTTCCAGCCCACCCTCACTGTGACCTGTACCCCTGAGGTGTCCTTGAATACTTTCAGGAAACACATTTTGGAAGGAAGCACGTTCTGGAGCCCAGGGCCCAATTCTGTGTTTGGCGTGTCCCCGAGGACACTCTACATAGTCAGAAATATGATTTCCAGTTGACTCCATGGGACGCTGGTTTCAAAAAGGTTGTCATTCTTGTCTGTTTACCACATAGCTCTTTGTAATAGGCTATTCTTTTCTAGAATTTTTATGTTTGCTCCAGCATTTTGTGGTTCGGTAATTGACTTACAAGAATAGTTCTGTAACATAAATCAACAATGAAAAACAAATCACCCCTGCCTACATCCTTCCATTCCTTTTTCATCTTTAATGATATTTTCTGTATGATGACTAACCCAGACTGACGTAATTTATCAATTGATCTCCACAATGTACATTAGAAAATGCATTCCGCAGCCCTCAGCATGCAGCCTTCCATGTGCGCCACGTTGCTTTAGAAAACCTATCAGTGCAACAGAAATAGCTAAAGCCCGGTCTTTTTGCTGAGACTATTAGAACTGGTACTAATTACTTTATTAATCATAAGGTGAAACAGCAGTGCTTATGTCACAGCAGCCATAAAATAAGTGCTTTTATGGCAAATGTAGTTAAAAAGAAATGACAGATTGGATTTATAGTACTTGGCAGTTAAAAAACAAAGGAAATCATGCATACCAGCAATTTTCTTTCTTTAGTTAAATGTTCACTAAATGTGTACCACTAAAAGCCATTCTAACTAATTCCCTAGTGGGTCCATGTCCTAGGAAAATGTATTTTAAAATACAAATTAAAGCTGAAATTTGCCTTTATTAAAAATATATATAGTGAGTCAACATGTCATCGCCTGAGAGAAAGGAGAGAGAAGCAAACACACCAAAGGGAAGGATCTGGAAGCTGGAACCTGGAGGCGATGTTCACATTTGAGACTGAGGTGGAGTCTGTTGGCACTTGCCATTTGCGAGACAGCAGAATTTGGAGCCTATGGTCTAGACTGAAGCTCCCATGCAGCCACTGTGTGAAGGCAGAGAAACCACAGTGACCAAGATCATTTAGGGTGATGTTTTCATTTCCGCTGTTAAAGTGAATCTTTGCCTTTTATGTTTGCTATGTTTTTCCCTTAAAGTCACTACTGGCTTTCACACATCTAGCAATGAAACAAAAAAAACAAACAAGAATTAGGATTAGTTAACATTTTAGTTTCTATTGCTGATTAAAGCTGTGTGTGCATATGTATATTATCAGATGGAAGGAAGAAAATTAAGACTTGTTGACAGCCGACTGCATTCCATCTGCTTCATACAGAGGCTCAATACTCAAAACAGCGCTGTGTTTTAGATAGTAATATCCCCATGATCTCATGTTTGTATGGCAAAACCTAGGCTCAGTATTCTGTCCCCAAAAGTAACTCAATCAGTGGCAGATCTGAAATTCTCAGAACTGCTAGATTCCAAAATACTTGATCTTTGCCCTTCAGCAGAATGTTTGCAATGAATACTAAACAAAATTATTGAATGCTGAGTGCAGGATGATTTTACAAATGGAAATCAATTACAATGAAGAGCTGACATGAAGGAGGCCCTTGGCAGGCCCACTGGTCTGGGGCAAGAGACCTGAGAAGTTTCTATAAGAAGAGATGATGGAAGTTCTGATAAGCAGGTGGCCTTAGGAAGACCTAAGCAGATCATAGGGGTTGGGGATATGGAGGAATACTTCAGATGGGAGTGAGGTGAGGTGGTTCAGGACAGGAACTTGGCAATAACACTGGGCACAACGTACATCAGAAAGAGCAAGCGCCAGAGTGCACATTCTAGCAAGGGCTGATCTCTTACTCGTCCTATGGAGCCATTGGTTCCTTAAATTTTTTTTATGGATGTGACAGGCCCCAGGGCTTGGACTAAATCTGAGGCAGGACTGGCATATAATTTTACTTTACAAAATGAAAATGCAAGATTCTTGTTGGAGAAACAGGAAAAGAGTGCCATTAAAGGTACCAACATATAAAACTATTTTCTTTCTTTCCAGTCTATTATGTAAGCTTTTTATTTGCTATTTAATATCACACTCTCTTGGTCAGTTTAAACTCCCCCAAGTGCCTGGGGACCCTGTTATTTGGCAGCAGGGTCCATCAGCTTCCAGGATCCCCTCCTGCCAGGTACCATGGGGTCATGAAAACCAATCTCAATTTCTCCCAGTTCCAAAGTCCCAACTCACTGATGACTGGTGTTCCTAAAGAAATTACAACTTCCGTGCTGGGAAGTGTTTGGTACCTGGACTGGGAGGTAGCTGAGAGGTTCACACCTGCCAGGTTGTCCGCTGTCAGGATGGGGACAGCTGCCACCATGCCCTGCCCTGAGACTCAGCCCCGTTCTAGCATTCCTGTTCGTGCCCAGGCCCTCACTGGGAACAGAGAGTGATAATAGAATGAAGGCCTTCCACCCTATCCTCAGCCTATGTGACCTGGTTGCACCTGAGCGAGAGGGCAGCAGGGTGGGGAAGGCTGGTGTGAGGTTAGGGTACCAGGACTGGAGGTCGCTAAGAACTCATCCCAGGGAGGCAGGGAGATGGTGGAAAGTGGGATCTCTCTGTGAGCTGAGGCTCCAAGATCCCCATTCATGCTCCACATCCCCAAAGGACTTCAATTATGAAGCAGAGGTTAAAGATAATAATTTCAAGACAGTGACCACAGAGCAATAAGTCCCAAGCTTGCCCTGATCATATGCCCACAAAGCCAGCCCTAATATGAGTTGGGACCTCAGGTAGTAAAAAACAATAGGGCTGGAACATCAGAGAGGTTGTAGGAATTTGAACTCTTAATAAACATTTCCATTTATATGTGCCTTTTATAAGTGTTCCATGGTCTTTTAATAATTTAGTGTGTCATCCTTGTCCAGGTTTTCTTTATTAATATGGATCTGTCACTGTCTAGTTTTCTGACTTTGGACAGATATTAATCTCTCTGGTCCTTAGTTTCCTCTTACCCTTTAGCTCCCTCATTCTGTATGGCTTTACTAATTAGAGGATTTTAGAACCTAATATTGGACATTGGGACAAATAGCATCATTTTGGTTATTTCTCCCAGTCCATTGGTCTATTTGGCCCCTTCTGTGTTTAAACAAATGAGCTTCCTATTGCCAAGTCACTTACCATGTGTGAAACTGCTTTTTAGATGATGTTTCAGGAAAGCTGAGGCCCCTGTGCCCAGTTATTAATAGGGGAGAAAAAAGTGGCCTCCGCCCACCTCTTGTTAGGAGTTAACGTATCTTTCCAGTAAGCAGCAGATACTTCAAGGGGCTATGAAAGGCATTCACGACTCTGGGAACACAAAACCCAGACTGAGAGGTGTGGCTGAGATCTTGTGTCTCTAGGAAGCAGCTGAGGATCAGAGCATCTGACAGGTCTGCCACCCCTTGCTGTGTGACCACAGGCCAGTCTCTTTTCCCTCTGCACCCTAATCACCTCATCTTTTAAATAAAAAGATTAGACTAGGCCATCTTCAGGGCTCCTCTGGTTCAAAAATTTAAGATTTTGTGACTGTGAATCTACAACCTCCATCTCCTAGATGGCCTCCAGTTGAGTTGTTCTGAAGATCACAGACTTCCTCAGTCTCTTGAGCTTCATTCCTCAAAGCAGCTTCGAGCACATTTCTCAGCTGCTTAGTAAGAGGATTGGCACTGAGGCTGACTTCAGGCTCTGTGTGCCCATCCTCAGCTGCAAGGTCTGGGCATGGGGGAAACCCAAGGGCTGTCAGCACAGTGTCTTTGCCTGAATTGACTGCCTACAGCAAGAAAGCATCTGTTAGGTGACATCAGTGGAAATGCCTTGGAGTGAGAAAGGAACCCAGTGACTCAGAGCCTGCCCAAGACCCCCCACTCATGAGCAGTCTTCTGAGGAGACTGGCACCACTTTTCTTGACCCCGCAGGCAAAGTTGTTCTGCAGATCATCACTGAGTTCATTATTAAAACAATACAATGAAGCCAGCAGTTAATTACAGACTAAAGAAGCTTCTTCACATCAGCCTTTGCTCAGCTCTCTTTTTCATGCCCTCTGAAAAGACGTAATCAACCATTATAGTCATCACCAGCTTTGTTACTTTTTGTGCCTCTAATTGGCACTTTTCTTTTAGATAATGAGGTATATCAGAAAATATGCTCATTGAGGAGCCAGAGGCTTAGTGTTCTAGTTCTCAGTCTATTAATACTTTAGTGTGTAACTCTGAGCAAGTCCCTTTGCCTTCTGGATCTCAGCTCTCCAATCAAAGAAGGGGGTTGGAGTAGACCTACCTAATTTATGTTTCTGTCAGATATTCTGTTCTTTCTTCCCGTGTTATGCCCAGCAGTATGCTGGTTATCACGGGAGATCTGGAAAAGTAAGTGTGGGCTCTAGTGTTGGCCCTGAGAAAGCTCTCTGAGTTGGGGGTGGGGCAGATGGAAAGAGAAGTCATCATGTGTGGCACTACAAGGAGACAGTGGTTCACAGGGGAGAAGATGACTTACCAGCTGGAGCAAGAATGAATAGATCATCCTGACCAGAGCAGAGGTTCTCATGTTGGGAGTAGGAGACTGAAAGGAAGGGAGAAGTCAGACTAACAAGGATGCAAAACAAAGGCAAGGGAGTTTGGATTTCATCAGCAATAAGGGACCATTGTAAGCATTTGATTAGCGGAATGTAGCATGATATAGAGTCCTTAGAAGATGTGTTAGTTAGGAATGCATTTGGCTGCACCACCCACAGTGATCTAAACACACTGGGATAGATTTTTCTATTTAAGAGGCCATTGGGAGATGGCAGGCACTGGTGCTGGTTTCACAGTTAGGTGATGTCAGGGTTATTTCTATGATTTTCTTGGCTTTTTTCTCATGGTTGCAGCAGTTGTCTTTCCCTTTTTATCACAAAATCCCTCTAGTAAATCCCAAGCCCAGTCCCCTCCCCAAAAGAAAATAAAACTAGAGTTCTGTTTCTGTCTTAAGAAACATAGTTTGATTACATGACTATCCTAGCTGCCAAAGGGTTTTCTGATCTCTGTAGAAGCCATATCCAACCCCACTTTTCTTTGTGGCCTCCCACTGTACATTGTGCATTAATTTTGGGAGGGAATTTTTTTTTTTGTAGTTAACTGTTAGCAATTTAAGAAACTTCTCACCTTTGCATCTCAACTATTTGGCACCACGCTGGGTTCACAATGACACTTCATTCCTGACTGTGAGAGTGAATTGTGCTATGATGGCTGTGCTGGTAAGCTCCCTACCTCTGTGACTTTTCTTAGCTAACTAACCACATGTCTGATGTGTTAGCCAGAATTTGTTTTATTTTTCTGGCCCTATTCCAGCATATTTCATAATGGCCATTAAAATATATATATTCTTAGGTTTGTACTTATAAAACTTTATTGTCTTAATCCGTTTATTTTCATCTCTTTGAAGCTTAAGCCCCGGGGTGTAGTCTTAACTACGCTGCTGAGTCTACCTGTTGCTGGTGAGCCTCAACTGACAGAATCAGATACTTTACCAGGCACTGTCCAGTCTCTGTCCTTCGTAGGTGATTGTGTATAGTGGGCTTTGCTCTTTCCTGAATGACTACAATAAAAGTTGTAGTTTGGTCACATAACTTACTTTGCTTCACACATAGATTTGCTTTATCTCAGCTTGAATTTATGCTACTAAAGAGCAGGAAACTCTGGATTTCTGCTTCTGGACAAGTTTATTTGTGAGCCTTTTTTTTTTTTCACCTGATGCCTTTTCTCTTTTATCTGTTTAAGAGTCTGTGATATAAAATGGGTCATTTTTACTGACCTTTACTGTGGGATGAATTTTTCCCTATAAACCTAGAATTTTGTAATCTGAAGACAAAACACATTGCTGATGCAATTCTTACCCCTTCTCCTTTCCTTTGACAGGAAGAGTCACTATTCTTGTTGTAGAGTTATAATGGGGTCTTATATTCAACATTTATATATTGCAGATGATTTTTCCAAAGGATCATTCACAGCCTTGATGTTTTGCCTATTTCTGAATGAATTAAATATTTTCTTCATTTGTGAGCTAAATCTTTACTCCTGACTTTTTCATTGATCTAGTATTAAAATATATGTTTTCTTATGCTGGGATTTTTATGGATTGTTATTAAAGTGTGCAAAAAATCATTCACATATTCTGTTATGCATATTAATCTCGCTATGATATGGAACTGGTCCCTGCAGAGTTGTGCTTGTTAAGGAGCATTTTAATCTCATATGCTTTCAAAATTGATGGCTCAAATATGGCAACTGCCCTGCTGCTTATGACGGTATGCTAAAAATATCAGCAAACACTGTACAGTTGTCGGCTTCTGAGGAGGAACATGTAAAAAGATGAGACTGACCCTTGTGAGACTAGGTTGTTTACAGGACAGATTTTGTGGTCCAAACCTTGCCTCTGGGTGTCCTGCAGGGGCTGTCATGAAAGCTTCCTATGAAGATGAATGGGTTGATTAGAGATGGCAGGCACAGAAGAGAGAAGGTTGGGGAGAGACATACCTCCCCACGCATTCATATATATTTTTTTCTTACTCGAGGCTGGATATATTTCTGCCTAGCAAGAAGTGTTCTGACATACAACCCCAGCACAGAATTCCAAGTTCCTTGGTGCTCAGGGAACAATGATTTGGGTTAGCTGGAGTTAACCCGCAGTTGAACTGTAGCACAAACAGTTCCATGACTCTCAATGAATTGAGGAAACACAGTCTTATGAATGGGATTTGTTTGCCTGATATGTAGAGCTGAGCTGTCAGGTGGTGCACAAGGGCAGACTGGAAAATCCCCATGACTGGCAGTCTCCTGATGTGTTCTGTGTTTTTCGCTCTAGAGGGACTCTGGGTGGGGAATCCTCTTGGCCACCCTGCTCGCAGACCACACAGACATAGACAAAGCTCAGTGGTTGGCTCTGTCTGACAGAACCATCTTAAAAATTTCAAAAACGTCCTTATGCAAAAAGCCTGTGTGTTTTAATGCCCAAGTGGCAGCATCTTATTTTGACAGTTGGAATAGGACATTTACATCTGTATAAAGTAGTGTCCACTAAAATTGAGGTATATGCGTGAAATCATTAAGTTAGGTTGTAAAGGCAAATTCTGATAGCCTTCATCCAGACTTGTTATACCTTTTTTTTTTTTTTTAGAAAGGTACAAGTAGAAGGAGGAACCATGCATCTCATACTATTAGTTCTTTGTTGAGAAATCTGTAATTGGCTACTCTGGGCCCAAATAGGTGTCATTTAGTGTGTGCTCATCTTATTTATTGAAGATAGTAACATGTCTGTCTCCCTTGTTGGCCCCTAAGCACACCAGTCAAGGTGAATAGCACTTAATAGGTTCTTGATATTCCTTGTATCTTTTCACTGTTCCTAGGGCTGCAAGAGTATGAATATCAATATAATAATGCATTCAGAGAATAAAGGCGGTAAGGAGGAGAGAACAAATGTTTATTGAGCACCTATGATGTGCTATGAGCCATGCACATCGTCTTATTTAATCTAGCCACACTTAAAACGTGGTGATATCACCCCCACTACAGAGCTGAAGACACTAGTTTGGCCAGATCCAGCAGTGGTACCCAATAAAGACGGAGCTGTCTGCTTGAACACAAACCCCACATGTGATACACAACCCCGTGTCGCCTATAAAAGAAAGCATTTAATTCACTGATTTAGTTCATTGGTATATGACATTTTATTGGGACAGTTTATAAACTTTATCCTATAAAAACTGAAAAAAATATAAATACTCAAATTTGAAAATTTTGGGACTTTTAGCTTATTCTATTTTTAATGTGACAGGGAGCTTCTATAGGTGGATGGAAATAGGGACACACCACTGATTCCAGGCCTCAAAAATCTATATTTACTTCCTCAGAGGAATAGGCTTAAGAACAAAATACTTTCTGGATTTATCTGATGGTGATGTTCAGAGTAGAGGAAGAGGGGTGGGAGCAAGTGTCCCTGGTGCTCTTAGGAACAGAGCTGTGATGTTAGAGCAGGAAAGGATTACCTGTCCTTGTGCTCATCTTTAGGTTCCATCCCCAGACTTTGGTTATTCTCTCAGATGCTTAGGCTGCTCTGGCCTCTCACTGTTTCTGGGGCATGAACCCATTCACTCTGGCTCACCCTTACCTATGTACAGCACATACGGAGATTAGATCTAGTCAAGCTGTATCATTAACTCTTTGCCACCATTATCTGATACAAGTCAGCAATTAATTAGGCATCAACAATCTGGTTAAAGATAACATTGGATTAATGTTTAGAACAGACCTTTCTTCTGCACTGTTTTAGTCCTTAATTATCTGTCTGGGCTAATCTTGGAGGGCTCAACCCCAGACTTTAAGCTGTAACACGTTGAGATTCACCCTCCATCCATATGTATACTCAATGAAGTCCCTTTGGAGGCACAGGCCACCACAAGCATAGCTCTTTGTGCAGCTGAGTTTGACTGTCAGAGAAGTGTGGGGTAAATACTATTAATATGAGCTTGATGTGGCTTGATGGAGCTGAGTCAGTGGTGCCATATGGCAAGGCTGTCATCATTAATAACAGCAGCTGTGTTAAGAATAAAAAGGTGTTTGTGTAGCGGTATGGGGGAGGGGAATCTGAAATGCGCCATGGAACTCTATGGGGGAAAAAAAGCAACTAAAATGGAGTAAAAATGTGACTTAACCTCTTCTTTCTCACAGTTGGCCCTGCTAAAAGAAGTGGAGTCCTTGCTGTTGAAACATAGCTGAGTCTGTTTTTTGACATTTTATTATTTTTATTACCAGGATATGCCTGTGGTAGCTCTTATGCACAGATCCCATGCTCAGATGTGCTGGTGTGCAGTTTGGGTATTTTTTGTTGAATTCTAGGTGTTCAGCTTATTGTTGTTTCAAGGGAAGAGATCTGGGACGTCTCTCACTTTGCCACATTTCTGACGTCACTCTCTTTTTTCTTTATGATGGTGGCCACTCTGCTTTTTCAAAAAAATTGTGGACTCTAGGCCCTGTGCTTTTCTTATCAACTTTGGTGAGTGAAACAGATTGCAGGGCAGGTTGTCAAGCCTGTATTTTGTAGAAGAGCAACAAATGAGAGCATGGAAGCAGAGGAGAAGCTGCAGAGGAAGGCTGTTGCCATACATAAATTGGCTTGAATGAGGATGTGTTTGGCATCTCTGAGTTTCTGAGGACGTGGGCTAGAGGAAGACTCATCTGTAAGGGGAGGTCAGGGCTCAAGGCAAGTCTCACTGTGGGTTCTTCCACATTTCTCAGAATATTTGCACCTCGCTAAATTCTGTATGAAATAAGCTGCCTTATTCAGGAAAAGAGTAGCTGGAGTAGAGCTGTCATAAAAGCCATGTGTTGCCAGGAAATGAGTGTAGAGAGAGGAGGTAGGATTTTCTTGCCTGGGAGCCAGCTCCAGGTCCCCCTATGTAGCCTTGGTAATAGTGAAAGAGGTAGAATTTATAGGCTCTCTCCCATGTGAGTACCTGAAGTCTTTTTAAAAACTCACCAGCTCCTCTATCCACCTACCGCTTCCCTGAATCACCGCATGGCTCTGGGAGATGCTCCCTACAGTCTGTGCCCTGGCATAGGCACAGGAAACTCAGAGTGAGGTTTAGAGCTGGGGAGCAGATTTTCAATATTTTGCTTTGGTCCCGAGCATGTCAATCCAAGGGCCCAGATGGAAAAGTAACACTTTGAAATATTACTGTTAGAATCCCCTTCATTACTCTAAAGCATCACCATCTGAAGGGCCTTCTAGCCAACTCAGGGATATGTAAGGGAATCAGGAAATCAGATTTACAGTGTCTACTCTGCACTGTTTAACAGTGCCACTTTGGTGACATGACAACCTCCCTATCTCCTCCTCTCTAAATGTGAACACCAGACTACCTGGCAGCACAAGTCTTCTAGTCCTGACATTCTGTGAATTCTGATTGGGCTTCTCCTTGGCCAATCAGGGCCAGCTGAAGAGCACAGCACCTGTCCCACATTTCATTGCCAAGAACTTGCAGAAGCAAACTAAGCGAGCTGCCTTGCAAGCGCCAGCAAACAGGAGTTGAAAGCCAGGACTCAAACCAGATTTGGTGCCAAAACCCAGAATAAACTGAACCAAGTGCTCAGCTCCCAAATTACATTAAAAAAAAAACTGAACTTAGAAACCAAGAACCAAATGTGTATTTTTAAAAATAAAACCAGCCACTTTTTGAACTAGTTAGAACCAGAACCAGTTCTTTATATTTTTGCAAAGTGTTTAATTTGAACATCAAAATATCATCTGGACTGAATCAAAGAGATATTTCCATCAGTTTTGGTCCCTAGTTAAAAACAGACAAGTGAGCTAGCAAGCATATAGATCAAAAAAGCTCTCTGACATTTAGAATGAGATTTTGTTTGGGGGAAAAAAATAGAAAAAGGAGGGTTTTTTTTAGTACATTTTAGTTGAGCAAACCTTCTTTAACCAATTGGGAAAATATTGGTGACTTCTACTATCAAAATTACTATGGATCTACCGTGATTCACCTCAGGACCATTAGGCCACAAATTCTAGTCACTTCTACAGCTCTTTCTTCCCTGCTTATACCTTTATTTGTGGAGAATTTAGATAACCACTACTCCATAACGAATACACTGATGAGGAATAAGCAGGATTTTCTGAAGAACTGGGTTTACCCAAAGCTCAGATGACTTTTACTCAGAAAGCTGGTCTTTGTGATTTGCAGGGCAATGTGGGGGCTGGCCAGAGACTCTAATGTGTGTGGTCTGGAGCTCACACCTGATGCCATCTGGAATATTTTACCAATGAGATTGATTTGATGAATGAATCTCTTGCTACGTGATGTCATGGGGCCATGCCACTGGAAGTAAGTAAATTGCTAGAGAGATCAATTACATCGGCTCAGTGCTGAGCAGGCTAATTTGTTTATGTGGAGCTTTTGATTGTCAGGCAATCTTTTGTGTCCAGAGTTTTCTTGTTTGAATGTTTCTTCTGGCTATAATTTTCTTGGACCTTCTTCTCATCTCCAGCCTGTCCCTGGTAAAAAGCATTTGCTCTTGTAGCTTGGTAAACTCCTTAACCAAGGGGGATGTAAATATTATCTTCTATTTTATATCTTGTCACTTACTGTGCCTAGATAAGAGGTTGGCATGAAACCTCAATGAAAAGAAAAGTCTATGTATTTGCTGGACTTGGTCACTGCAGTGACTCCTTATACCCAGGAAACCTCCTGTGAGCAAACCCAAGTCCGAGTAGGGACGGACCCTCTCCCTAATACACCTTGTCCCTCCAGCACAGCATTAAATGTGGGTAGTTCCTGGCTCCCCCATCTTCTCCACTCGACTGAAGCCTGTGACTGAAAGAGCCATCTCCAGCTTATTTGCTGCTCTTGTGGGAAGTGGTGGAGGGAAAATTCTCTCATAGGATTTGGGCTTTTTTGAGAGCTCTTTCGTGAGGCTGTCATATTTTGAGTAATGGAGTCTCTTGTTATTGGTTGCATTTTAAAGATTAAAATTCCCATGGTTAATGAAAATAACTCATGTTTATTGAGCTCCAAATTGCGTATAACACCATCGTACGTGATTTTTTTGTCAGTTTTTTTCTTCCATCAAAGTTATACATGCACATAGTTTAAAAAGTCTAATTATCTTCTAAAATTTGTTAGGAAAAACATCAGTCCCCACTCTTCTCAAAGTTTCCATTCCCTAGAGGTAGCCATTTTCAACTCTTTCAGTGTATTTTGGGGTGTTAACCTCCATATCTATACATAATGTGCTTATGCACTACTTAATTTATCAGAACTTCTTACTTGCCAAAGTGATTTACCCTCAAGACACACACACACACACACACACACACACACACACACACACTCACACACACTCACACACGCATGCACACACGCATATCCTGGACCTCCCATTCTTGCAATATGATTAATTGTAATTTTGGATGATAAAATTGGTGTCATTTTTATTTTATGAATATATAAATGCTTTTAACAACTAAGTCATGTAGTAAACTACATGACTGTTGACAATTTGGTTGCACAAGGTTTCTATTTCCCTGGAGTTAAAATCAGCTTGGGTTTTTGTGTATGTGCATGTGTGTGCTGCTTAATATTCTGCAACTTATCTCCAAGTCAGCCTCAGACTCTTCTCCAGCTACAAATCTCTCAATACTTTTAATCACACTAGTTATCCCATTAATTTCACTCTTTAAGAAATTAAATCTCTTTCCTTTGTCTTATTTTTAAGGTGGAATTTTAGCTTTTTATTTTAACTTTTTTTAAAAAGAATTTTAGCTTTTTTCTAAGGATTGCATGAGGCCAAACCAGTTTGTAAGATCCCTAGACCCATATCCCCAGATGAGAATTGGCCTAAGTACAGATGTTATTCTTTCAATGTTGAAATACCTTTTTTGGTCCACCACCTTCTAACAGCTGCTAGAACTTCCCCGTGTAACATCTATCTACAAAACACTTGTGGAAAAATAAGACTTATAAGCTATAAGTATAAAAGCAGATGTATCCTGACTCCTTCATCTCCTGTCAGCCCATGTATACCTCATCTTTTCATTTGAAATAAGCCATAGCTAAACTGAGAATTAAAATCCTTTAATGTACATATCATATTAGAGGCGTCTGCTACCATTGTTAAGGACCACTATTCTGGCATGGAGTTTGATTCTAGAAAGTGAAATGGCTTGTGCCTCTACCTTGAATGCTATTTTCTATCTAAAATGTATAAATTACTCCAGAAACTATAGTATTCAGTCCCTTTCCAACAATCCTCTCCAGAGTAAGGACTAAATGCACTTCAGTTTAGAATTTCAGAGGACAAGGGGGCATTCCTGGTGAGCCTAAACCCAATGGGCTCCTCGAGGCTAGAACAGAAAGAAAAAGTGAATGAATGCATGAGACCTGCATCAGTAAGGCCTGTCTTTGATGTACAGGTCTTTCTCTTCATTCCTAAACCACCAACACACATACAGAGCCAGATGTATCCTATTTCCTTCTGAACTGGCCAGATCATTGTCTCACTAAAATACGCATTTTAGATTTCAAGACTCCACTTCCATCTTAACCCTACTTTTGCATATTTCTATCTCTCCCTCCTTCTTTTTTATCCTCTTTTCTTCTTCTGCTCCTTTCTCTCTTCCTCCTCTCCTTCCTCCTTGTCTGCCTCTTGCCCTCTTCCTTTCACTTAAGAGGGGGTGGTATAAGGGTAAAATGATAGTCCTGGCTTTACATTCTTGCCTGGCTGGCAAGAGGATCATGAGAAGTTGACATAGGCTCTCTAACCATTTTTTCATCTATAATATGGCAATAATAAGACAACCTAGTGGTTTAGGGAGTTAAACAAAATTACACATGAGACGTGCTAAGTGCAGGGCTTGTGATATACCAAGTGCAGAATAATTGTCTTCATAATAATGATGATAATGTCTTAACATTTTCAATTCCAAAATTCAATGCTGCTTAAAAGAGGTACTGCCACTCTAATTTGTACATTTGCTTTCAGATCTTTGGAATATATGAACAGGATTAATGAAATATTAATTTGATTTAGAAAATGTTTTTTTTCCAGTTTAGTCTAGCTTGATTATTTTAGTATACAGATATTATTTAGGTTTCTCTTGTGATTTTTTTAAAAATGTAAGATTGGGGTTTGTTTTGGGCTTTTTGTCCTAGTGTTTTATTTATAATCTTGGATTCAAAGCCTGGGGTGTATGTGTGGCCCTCCTAGGCTTCTGTCTTGAGCTGGAATAGAACATTAAAGACTTGTATAATAATAGCTCTCTGGTTCCTCGAACCTGCTACCCAGGTTAAGTGGCACAGAAAGACTTTGATGAGTCTGTCACCTAATCATAAAATGTCTTCATTACCTGGAAAAAAAATTTCTTGGGTCTCCTGGAAAAGAGCCCCTCGCTGTGGTCTTTGTTCGAGAAACTGCATCTGGTGCTCACCTGCCAGTGTGAGTGGCTGCAGGAGCTGGAAGGAAAGGTGATGGGAAGGAAACATTTCACAGGCTTTTATCTAGAGTGGCACATTCCAGTTAGCCTCTCAGCAGCTGTGCATTGTCTGAGGTCCTGAATCTGGGTGCTCTGTGGACTTTTATCTCAATGAAGCACAGGAGGCTGTTCAGGGTGCTTAATTAGAGGGAGGAGAATGTTGTCAAGGCAACCTCCTTTTGATTCATTTATGGAATGGAAGATGGAGTATGTGAGAAAGAGCCAGAAATAATGGTTGAACTGGAACTATCCATATCTAGCCAGTTCAGAAAATCTATACAATTAAAAGAAAGGATAAAAATGATAAGGATACATATAATCAGGCATAGCCAGTGTCTATATTTTCTTTTGTAGGTTTGATCTGAAGAAACATTTTGGCTAAGAGAATATTTTAATGTCCCGCTTCACTCTACAATGTCACAAATTTCAACTGTTGCTATGACAGTTTGCAGAAAACACTTCATCTAAATCTCTTTTCTGTGTAAAATACTGTACGTGTGATAGCTGACACTTCCCAGAATTTAATGGACTCTTTAGGTGCAGTGCCCAATGTGGTCTGTGCCTACATTTTACTTACTTATTCATTTATTAATTCGACCAATGTTTATTGAATATCTACTGTGTGCCAGGCTCTGTGCTCACATGAAGCTTATGTTTGACAATATTTGTTGTTGAATGCTGTTCCATGTGCTCCCACGAGAGATTACCTTTGAGGCATCTGTGACCCTTTCAGTGGATAGCCCAACAGAAACCAAGGCCTGTTTGTCCTCTGTGAAGCACCTCTCACACTCCCCTTCTGTATAGCAAGAACTTCTGCCTCAGCTTGGAAGTTCAACTCATGAACAGTGTTGAAAGAGCCTCCTAATGGCTCTTCTTGGCAACCAGCTTGAGCCCACTTTGTTCATCCTGTGCAGTCCTAACAAGCAAACTGTCCTTAAACACTATTTTCTTGAGAACCTACAGTAGTTCAAATCCAGACCACTCAGTTTGACTTTCCAAGTCCATTCTGTATCTGGCTCCAGTGAACACATCAAAATTTCTTCCCTCACTCCAGTTGCCATTCCTGATAGGCTCATTTCCTTGTGTCTAGAATGCGCCTCTGGCATGCTCAGAATGCCCTCTTTTTCCCCCTTTATTCACCTGATTTCCTGGCCCTGTGCCACCATTCTCCCTCCTACTCATCCCTCAAGCCCCAAGTGAGCCTCTTTCTTGTGGCTGAGACTGCCAGTTATGCTCCAAGACTCACTCTCTTCTCTTCCACAGTAATAGACATTTAACTTGGAATATGGCTGCCCAGAACAAGGAGGGCTTGCAGCAGGACTTGGTCAAAGAAGCAAGTTAATTCATAGGCAAGTTTGTATAGTTCGTGAATCATATTCTTAAAGAAAGGGCATCCTCTGTCCTTGGCCCTGTCTGAGGCTGGGATGTGGCAGAGTGTGAGCTCTTTAGACTGGATGATGTACACTAAGAGGGCAGAACCACAAGGAGTCTCAGTCTCCAATAGCATGGAGCTGTCAAATGAACTCCATGTCATATTAGCCTTGGATGCTTACACTTAGATACATAAGAGAGAAATAACTTCTGACTTGTGTAAGCTTTTTGAATTTGGCTTGCTATTCTAGCAGCAGAACTTCACACCTCTTCCAAGAAGACTTTCTGGCTCTTCCCTTCTTTAAACTCTAACCATGACCACAAAGTCTGTTGCATTCGTTTTCACTTTATTTCCTTACTCATTTTCTCTTACCAGGCAGGCTGCCTGGGGACAGGTACCATAAGTTAGACCAGTTTAGCACAGTTGAAGGAACACCAGGACAGAACTTGGAAGATCTAGGTTCTCTCCTTTCTTGATTAACAATATGTGTTTGTCTACTTCTTAATCTTTTTCAGCTTCTGTGTTCTCAACTACTTAAGGAGAATAAAAACGGTATTGCCCATGAGATGCAAGATGTGAAAATATTTGTAAAAGGCAATGTAATGTGTGAAAATAAGTCTGCTTGAATGTTTATTATCATGCTATTCACGCAGTGGTGACTCAAGATGACAATGAGAGTCACATCCAGTTCCACCAATGATGTCCATGAACAGCTGTCTTCTAATCTCCAGTGGTCAGTGGTAAAAATGATATTAGTAGATTGCTAATTATTCAGATAACAATGGAACACTTCATAGTAGGAATACATTTTTAACACTTCATGGGAAACCTTGGTAATATGGAACACATTGTGTTATTTTACCCTCAGCCCTATGGGTAAGGGGTCAAATTAGAGACCCATCACTTACTGTGTAAATTCCTTTATGTGAATTACTGACCTGATATTGTAGAGCAGTGCACACAGATACATGGATATCGGAGGAGATTTATAGAGAACACACACATGTGTGTGTCTACCTACCATTTACTAAATACCTCAAACATTTCTCCTCCACAAAAAAAGCAAACACCCACCCTTCTTTCACCTATCCAAAGGTTAAAAGGAATATCATTTCTTCAAGCCTCTCACTGCTGTTATCCCTAGTGAACTAGGGTTTTTTTAATGGCCTTTCACAATAATTAGAAATTTAATTAACCTCCTTGCTTTCTCATTACCTTTCCCTATGCCTGTTTCTGAGTCAAGAGCTATTTCTGAGCCTTCCCTTTCCAATTATAAAGTACTGTTTATGCTTAATTTAGCCTGGCACAGCTGTAAAGAAAGCAACTCTCCTACTCAACAGCCTCCAATGACTCCCTGCTGACCACTGAATCAAGTACGAACTCCTTAGCCTGGCATTGGGGCTTTTCCACAGCCTGGCCCCAGAACACTCTTCCAATCTCCTCTCTACTCTTCCCATATTCGAACTTTACAACTTGATGTTTCTCAATAGGCCCTTGTCTTCCTGTCTTGGGGTCTTTGCTGCTGCTACTCCTTCTTCCTGAACACTTGGCTACCCAAGTCATAAACCTGTCCATATTGAATTCTCTCTTTCAGAAAGCCATTTCTGCTGGCTTTCCCTATTCCAATCACCAGGGGTTGGTGGTCTTTTCCCTTCTGAATTTGCATAGAAATTTATACATTTTCTTATAATTCTATCATGTAGGATAGTTATTGTACATTCACTGTATTCTTCCTTTTTGATTTTTGATTTTAAATGAAAGAAATATGTTACCTATTTTAATACTTTTTAGCATTTAAAACATACCTTAATAATAACAACCATTTCTGAGTTTCTATTTTGTGCTAGACACTTTAAATATATTTCAATTCTCCTATTCACCAGGTGAGGTTAGGAAGTGAACCTCAGACAGGTTAAGTAACACCTCAAATCCACAGCAGGAAACTCATGGATTATGCTATGTGTGGGCCTGTGGAGTCTTTGAGGAAGAGAATGATGTATAAGCCTGTTTGACTGACAGCTATGTTTCCTTGCTCCACATCATCCCCCTTTCTAGGTAAAAATGTGCCATCTTTGCACCAAAGGGAATAGAGAAATTGAGATTGCCATTGAGAGTGACCTATTTTTCCACTTTTAATGCCCCAGCTTTATCACTATCCATTTATCCACAACTCCCACCTCTGTCAAATAAGACTTTGGCATCTCTGTGTTTTCCAAATTATCCAGTGACTGGCAGGTCACTCAGTGTTGGTTGTGATCTAGCCACGGAGCAGACCTTGGCTGCAAGATCAAGGACTCTTGCAGTGGCTGGTCATGATCTTATCAGGAATCATCTGGGGCTGATGCAGAATCAGGAAGAACTCCCCCTGGGAGTCAACTCTAGATTGGATTTAGCCCGGCGCCTTCCTGGAGGATGGGGCTAAAATCCAGTCATCACAGAGTATGATGTCTGCACTATCTTCACTATCCTCCTCACCTGCTCTTCTTTCCTTTCATTCTCTTATGCCACTTTTTCCTTTGTATCTTCTACTTCTATTTCTTTGGCTTAATTTCCTATCATTCCATATGATCCATACCTCCATTTTTCTGACCCTCAGCACCTTTTTTGTTTCCTTACCACTTGCATTCTCCTTATTCCCCAGGCAGTGTGCCATGCATAAGTTGGACCTGAAGGACATTGAAAAAGAAAGTATGGTCTCTGTCTGGAAGAAATTACAAACTAGTGGAGAAAAAAATAGTGCTATTTGAAACACATGAAAATTAAAGCCAATAAAGACTTTATTTCTTCTTCTCTATCTTCTTCTCTTGTACCATCTTAGGATTCAAATATGTTTTCCTAACCAAATGTGAGCAAGAAAGGCTTTGGAATTCTGTGGCATCATTTCATGATGTTGTGGGTAGCCTGTCTTACCAGTGAGGTTGGTCTCAAATTTCTATATTTATTTCCTTTTATTTAAAAAAATATATATATTTGTAGTAGCAATGCATGATCATCATGGAAAGTTTTGAAAATGTAGGAAAGTTTTTTTTTTAAGTAAAAAATCATTCATAATTCCTTGTCATAGAGATAATCACTGTTCACATTTTCATATACTGTTTTCCTTCTAGGCTTTTTCACTCTCATGCATATTCTTCTTTTTACATAACTGGGATTATACTGTGTATGCAATTTTGTGTTCTGCTTTTGCACTTAATATAATGTTGTGAGCAATTTCTCAAATCATTAAAATAATATTTCCAAACATCATATATTAGACTATAGACATACTATGATACATTTAACTTTCTCCCATTGCTGATTGCTTAGGTTGTTTCTAAATTTGTATCACTATGAATCATGCCATGAGGAACTTTTTGGTGTATAATTCCTTGCTTCAGCACTAATTTCTTTTTTTGGAAAAGATTCCTAGAAGAGAAATTACTGAACCACAAATGTGAACTTTAAATATATGTGATTACTTTACCCAAAAAATAAATCTCTATATACTTCTACCTGTGTTGCATGAGAATACCTCTGCCAGCAAAAGATAATTTTTGCCAACAGAAGTATTGCCATTTTTTGAAACACTGGCTAACTTGAAAGGAGAAAGGGTCGCTTTCTGTAATATTAATTCCTAACCTTTTAATTACAAATGGGAGTTACCTATGTTTATTTCTTAATCATCTAGATTTCTTTTTTAATTAAGTGACATTTACATATTTTATTTATAAAATGAAAATTTAGTATTTATTTTATTAAATAATAAATTTTTATGATTTACATATTTTTATTTTGAAATTTAAATTTATTCACTTACCCATTTGTTCATTTATTAATAATTATTAAGTACTTGGGAGTACTGCAGTGAATAAAACAGAGAAGTGATGGCAAGAAGACAGATAAAAGATGATGAGTACTACATAGAAAAGTAAAATAAGAAAGGGACCAAGGAGCACTCTTTGTTAAGTTTCAAAAGAATACTTATTGATATTTTCATTATAGGTGGTGTCTTTAAAATATTCAGTTTTTCTTTTCTACAAACTGGACTACATTCATCAATCGAGGACTACAAATCTGCTAAGAGGATTTGAAAACCAAAGTTCTAACTCTTAAAATTCCATATGACAAGGAAGAGTAACCAAATGAAAAAATTTAGAAAAAACAGTTTTCTGTCCATTGTGTTTTTCTTATAAAACCTTGACCTCTCAGCATGTTCTGCTTTGCCTAATTCTTTCTCCACAGCCATCCTCTTTCCCCTCACTACCAGGCCCCCAGAACATACCATGGGGGAATGGAAAAAAACTTCAATAAAGATAGCTCTTGTTATTTAAAAAAAGATCATTGAGTTCAATTACACAAGTGAAATATGAAACACTTAATTTTTCATGGTTTGTAGCTTTATGCGCCCCCAGACTGATGGCCTTTCTCTGAAAGCAGAAGCTTATCATGAAGTTGGTGGGTCTCTTGGGTCTGTCATGGTCACAATTACAGATGTGGAGAATCATCCCACTGCCGTTTGAAGTCTGAAATGTAGCCCTGCCTTATATCTGGTTTGGCTATTGTTCTGCCATGGAAGATGGAAGCTGTACTCCTGAGTTGGAAGATGAGAATTATTGCTGGTATAACTGTTAGCATTCAGGTTCAGATTTCTTCTTTCCTTTGAGATGGATGGTGATAAATGGTGGGACCTATGAGATAGTGTAACTTTGTGGGTTACTATATGATCATCAAACATGTGCCTCTGTCACACCAGCCTTCTTGCTCTCTTTTTCCTTATCTTTTCTCCATCTGATTCCAATGAATATTAATGGTTGCTAGTTCACATTTTCCTTTTGTTATAGACTTCCTGGCTCTTAAGTAACCCCAGATGGCCCATTATTACTAAGGGATCTCTAGCCTCTTTGCTTAGCATTTGATGAGACTTTGGTTATTGTACAAAGTTTCAGTTGCTTTGATCAAGAAAACAGTCAGACATACATGCACTCTCAAGTAGAAGTAGGGTGGCATAAACATTATTCTGCATACCCGGGAAAAAAAGATAAGTGTATAAGTTCTCTTGGTGTCTGGCATGAGACACAGAAACAACAAAGTGTCTAGCATAGCTTGAACCAAGGTGGCATGTGGTAACTGCCATACTGTGGCAGGGGACAGAGAATAGATATGAAGAACTAGTCAGTTCCAGCCTCTGTAACTTGAGTCTAGCTAGCTTAGACACAGTTGCAAAACCACGTAAGGAAAAAGCACATTCCAATAACTCTGATTTTAGTGTCACTGACCCTTTCTGCCTGCCATGTGGCTCTGTTCCTAGAGGAGCACTGCAGGTGGAAATTAGGGAGCAGTTTGATTGAGGGTTTCAGGTTAATGTTAATGTGACCCTCCCTAGAAAGTCATAAACATTTTATATACATAGACATGATATACACTTATGTGTACACAATATAACCCCAAAGCTATCTTCTGTTTGTTCTATACTGTAACTCTCAGTTATAGCTTTGGATCTTTAAAGTGCATTCTGATAATAATAGCTCTTCTTATGTATTAGACCCTATGCTAAGCACTTCAAAATCCTCATGATAACCCAATAAATTAAGATTATCTTTATTTCTATAGAGAAAGAAATGCACAGTGAGGTGAGTCAACTTGTCATGGTCTCATGGCATGTAAGTGGCAGAGTGAAGGTTGCAACCAGGCCCTGTGACTCTAGAGCCCTCATTCTTAACCTCCACAGTTCTACCTGTCCTTCATAGAGACGTTGCATGTCATATTTGAGCCTGTGTTTTGTAGGTTTTTCATGGCAAGGCAGAGGGAAATGGCCATCAGTAGAGATCTTTGTGTTCCCTCTTACTCCTCTCCATGAGCTCTTGACCTTCCCCAAACTTCTAAAGACTATACTGTAGTCTGAACAGACTGCAGCATTCCAAAGAAGCATGCCTTCTCTTCCTGCTTTAGTCAAAGCACTGCATTGGTTTTCTGTTTTGCCCTTTGCTCTTCAGATCTGCACAATGACTGCAGGCTGAGGTAACATCTCGTTTTTTCAGTCATGTGAGGGTGTTAGAGCTTGATGTCCTTATTAGCCATCATGAAAAGTATTTGATAGAGGGGAAAGAAGAAAATGGACTGATTACTGAGAACCTTAGATTGATGAGTGTGAGAGTTGGCTGCAGGAGGCACTGAGAAATTAAGGTGATGGCTTATTCCCATCAATTCTGCCTTTCTTTCTTGAGTCTTGAGACCCTAAGTAAGTAGAATACACCTATTATTTATAACCAATGACAGAAAAGCAATTTTTCATGATGTCAGTACCTCCTTTTTTGCTGTAATAAAATATACATAAAAACTTACCATTTTAAACATTTTTATGTATACAATTTGATGGCATTAAGTACATTCACAGTGTGGTGCAATTGTCAACAACATCTATTTGCAGAGCTTTTTATTATTTTAAATGGAAACTCTGTTCCCATTAAACAATAACTCTTCCTTCTCTCCTCTCGCTACCTACTGGTAATCTCTATTCTACTTTCTGTCTCTTTGAATTTGTCCCTTACAGGTTCTCATATTAATGAATTTATACAATTTTTGCCCTTTTGTATCTGCCTAATTTCAATTAACATAATGATCTTCAAGTTGCATTTATGTTGTAGCATGTATCATAATTTCATTCCCATTGTATGTGTGTACTACATTTTTGTTTACCCATTCATCTGTTGATGAAAGTTTGATTGGTTTCTACCCTTCTTTTATTGTGAATAATGTTGCTTGAGTTCCTGTTTTTATTTCTTTGAATTATATATCTACAAGTAGAATCGCTGAATCATATGGTGATTCTATGTTTAATTTTTTGAGGAACTGCCAAAGAATTTCCCACAGTGTGTGTATCATTTGCAACTCCCACCAACAATGTACAGCATTCTAATTTCTTCACATCCTCACAACACTTGTTTTTTTTCATTTTTGTTTTGTTTTTGTAATGGCCATCTTAATGTATATGATGTGTTCTCTTGTTGTACTTTTGATTTGCATTTTCCTAACGGCTAATAATGTTGAGTATATGATTTTTTCATGTGGTTATTAGCCATTGTATATCTCCTTTGGAGAAATGTTTATTCAAGTCCTATGCCCATTTTTAAATTTTTTTTAAAAATTTGTTGTTGTTGTTCTTTGAGTGTAGAAGTTTTTTATACATTCTGAATATTAATCCCTTATTAGATATATGATTTGAAATACTTTCTCCCATTCTTTGGGTTGCCTTTTCATTCTCTTGATAGTGCCCTTTGGTATGCCAAAGTTTTTATTTTGGTGAAGTCCAATTTATCTATTTTTTTCTTTTGCTGCCTACCTATACTTTTGGTGTCATATCTAAGAAACTATTGTCAGATGAAATGTCATGAAGTTTTATTCTATGTTTTCTTCTAAGAATTTTTAGTTTTAGTTTTTTGTTTCATTTTAACTTAATTTTTGTATATGGTATAAGGTAAGGGCCCAAATTCATTTTTTTTTATATGTGGATATCCAGTTTTTTTAACACCGTTAGTTGAAAAGGCAGTTCTTTGCTCTGGTCTAGGTACTCTTGTGAAAAATCAATTGACAAGATAAGCCAGGATTTTCATTCTATTTTTGAGCATTGGTTAATTTGGAGAAATTAGTCTCTGAGAGTACTGAAAAATTATTACGTAACCAGAACAGCAAGCTAATTTTCTTGGGTAAACACTATTTTTTTCAATCTTTTTAATACTCTGAATGAGAATATCTCTAATAAATTTTTATTCATTGTTGTTGATATTTACTTGATGGTGTCCTAAACATGTGGGTTTCAATTCTTTATCATCCTGCAAGGTGAACAATAACCTCTTCACTAAATAATTCTGAAATTCTCAGATGAGCATTTGGAGGAGTCTAGGACTTTGGGAGGATTGTGACTTTGGACTGCAGAGGAGTCCAAACACCTAATATCTTGGTTTACTGAGAGTTGGTACCAAATGGTTGCTGCAAATGCAATTTCTATGCTATTAGTGAACATGCTCATATTTCTTGGAGGCATATTTTGGGCATCTCAACATCCATGTTTATGGCATTCTAAATTAGTTTTCAAACTATTTTCACAAGTGCAGTCTGATATGGTTTTCATGATCACCCCATGATGTAAGCTATACATGTTTTAAAACATTATGTACCTGAGGCTCAGAGATGTTGAGTGATCCTGCTCAAAGATCACAACAACAACCAGTCAGTGGAGGACCTGGTACATGAGTTCTGACTCCCGACCCTGAGGTCTTGCTTTTACAATACACAGGCAGAATATGGCACCTGCTCTTCTGACTTAAATAATTTCTAGAAATGAAGTATTGGTTGGTTAGACACAGCCTTCTCCCTTTAGATCATAGAAGGATGAGTGTTGGGCAGAATGATAAAGGTGTGCTATACAGAGACTGAGTGCAATTTTTCTCAGTACATTCCCATTACAAGTGGCAGGTCAAGAGCTACCAGAAACACTTTAGCCACAGAGAAAAAAAAAAAAAAGACTTCTGGCTCTGAAAGACCTTCTCCCCATAGGAAAAATTTTGATTGCAACGGGAGATGGCAGGCAGTGGAATGATTATTCTCATGAATCACATCTAATGCTGAAGGCAGAAGTTTCCCCATTTAGAACAATTGCCATTTCCAAGATGAAAAACTAGGGTCCAGGGAAAGAAATGATTTCTTCATGGTCAAGCTACTGGATGAAGGCAGTATTGGTGCTAGTGCCCTTCCCTCCTGGTCCTAACTAGAGCCTTCCCTAAGGTACATTCCTGTTTCATAGCTACCTTCTCTGACATCCTCATTTGTGCAAATGTGCTGTCATTATTTTTAGACATCAAGATGAATCCCCAATCATATTTAATAAAAAATATGCAGAAGAAGAGAGAACCTTGTTATTTTAATGATCACTTAGGTGCACTAGAGAGAATTAGCTTTTGAAAGTATGCTACACAGTGGAAGAAGTGACCAAAAATCCCTTAGAGTTTTAGAAGTTGTGGCAATGTGACTCATTCCATATGTTTAACAGTAAATATAATAAGCCTATATTTGCCTTTTACTTTCTCTATTAACTTAATTTCCCATATCACCACAATGGTGAATAATCAAGTATTAAGAGATTAAAATGAAAGCTATGGACATATTCTAGTTGTCTCATACCAGCTGCCCCATAATGTGAAAATTCTTGCTGGTACTCAAGACCTTACAAAACCTCCCTTGGAGAAATGGTCCCACTGAACAGTACAAAAGGTATGGAGTTACTGTAGACTGGGTGATATATATCCGGTCTTTTTCTCTCGAAGATTTTTCTAGGCCCCAGATTAGCAGTATGGTCAACCAAGGGTCCTGTGAGAAGTACAGTTAGTGGATTTTATTGAAAACCTATTATCCTGTAGTAATGACTGAAGATTGGGGTCAGCTTGTCCCCTACAAACTTTTCACTCTATCTTTCTCTTCTCTTCTCTTCTCTTCTCTTCTCTTCTCTTCTCTTCTCTTCTCTTCTCTTCTCTTCTCTTCTCTTCTCTTCTCTTCTCTTCTCTCTTTCTGTTTCTGTTTCTCAAATGTTTTTGAGGTTGTGAGTGAAGAACTCCAAGGTGGAAGGGCATTACAGAGGTACAAGATGAAAACAGCCTGAAGCCCTGAGTCACCAATTGGTGGAGAGCCACCAGGAGGAACATTTTCATTAGACTGTTGCATGAGCCAGAAATAGATCTTTGTTGTGTCAGGTTATGGAAATCCTTGAGTTGTTATAGCATTTGACCTACCCCAAGTAACACATAGTGAATCTATAATATGATGTGAGCTGCACTTGAAGTGAATTTATAGAAAGTATTATAAGAAGAGACAAAGGCCCAATTAATTCTACTTAGAAAGATTAAGGAAAAGTAGAAAGAGGTGATGATATTTAAGAGGAATCTTAGCAAACAAAGAAGAGTTTGCCAAGTGAGAAGGATGAGAGGAAAGTTGAAATAAGTGGTCTAGTGTGGGTAAAGTCCATGGGACATGGAAATGCATCCTGAATTTAGAGTGTATGGCACCACTTTTCTACGGGGCCTGTGTAGAGCATGGTTGGAGAAGATGCTGGGGAGGCCAGAGCAAGCCCTGGAGGGCTATACTATTTCAGTTTTTCCAAAAGGCAATGAAGACCTATCACCATTTTCAAGTGGGCAGTATGCTTAAGAAAGTAACTCTGGCTTCTGCATGAAGTATGGATGAAGAAGGCAGCACATGGAGGCTGGGAGACCATTTACAAGGTGTCTTTGGATATCTAGGGGATACTCATTCAAGGAGATATAAATAAAGCACACAAAAACACAGTGCCTGGCACTAAGAAATGTGAGTGCCATTTCTCTCTCCATGAGAGAAATGAACTTGAGACTGTGGAGAAGGTGAGCACATAAAAAGCAGCATTTTGAGGAAATGAAGCAGTATCTTCTGGGAATGCTAAATGTCTTACTGTTAAATGTCCCTGGTGAGACTAAGGGTCACAATTAATTTTGTCCTATGTTCTCTCATTCTATAAAGAGTTTTTTGAAATGCAGACATTCTACAAGAAACCAGTGCAATGAGCTACTACTGCTTTGTGGGTGAAGCCAGGACCAACATGGATATTGAATGCACAGGCTGAGTTTCCTCAGGATTCAGAGATCTGAGGTTGATTTATCTATTGGTTAGCTGGATCTACTAGTCAGAGAAACACTTCTGTGAGTGGGAGGGACACCTCCCTCAAAGCTTTTGTTTGCTGTTCATTGGAGGGCACCTTGGGATACTTACAGTTAGGGAGGATGAAAAATACAGGCACCCAGAATAAGGAACACGGGGTAATATAGCCACAGTTACTTATGTGAATCTCAGCCTGTGGAAGAGATTCACACACTTGCTTGTAGTATCCACACTCCTGCTATTGGGCCTTACCTGCTCAGTGAGGGTAGAGACCGGTGATGGAATAGATTGGGAGTGAAGACTGGATGGGAAGGAGTAAAGTTACAGTAGCTTAAACTATGAGTCTCTTTTGGCAAATATAAAAGAGTGGGTAATAACTTGACAAAATTTATAGGAATTTAGTGCAATAGGGGCAGAAGGACCTCTGATGGAGATCCTGTTGTCAGGCCTGGAAGAGACACTGAGATTTCATAAAATCTACCGTAGGTCTCTAAGCAGACTGCACTTACAACCATCCAACCATCCCCAGGAGGAAGCTGTCTGCTCTTTCTAAAAATATCTTGAGATTTTATTAATACGTTTTTCCTTTTAATATATACCACTGTCTTACTACTACCCTATGAACACTTTTCCCCCCCTGTCTTTTGTCTAACGTCTTACAGCTGCAGTTTATTCTGTTTCTCCTTGTAGTTCAGTGACTATAAAGAGACACTACAAGGCCACCCATACAGCATTCCTTTGAGGCAGACAATGGCACTTGTGAAATGCCACATGCATTAGAAGCAGGCACAGATTGTCTGAAAATCCGTGTGCAATGAAAACTCCAATTGAAATTGCACATAATCACTATCATTCTACCTACTTCAAGGGCGCTGAAAGAGGGGGCTAAGCAAAAGCCTCTGCATCATTTTCCAGCAGGCGCATGGGAGCTATAAATACATGCATGACCACAGTGACAACACAGGTGGGTAGGAGCTGCGTGGGTGCTGGCAAGCTTTGCCTGGGCCAGCTCCTTGCCTCACTTTTGGCAGAACTGAGTGCTGTATTACCAAATTTGTACCATGGGAATCTGAAGTCTACATTTCCATTCTGCACCCTGGTTTCTGGAAGAGATAGTAGCCTCTGCTAGGACAAAGGCCACTAGGACTGTTTACATTGGCTGACGTGGCTTGGTTAGGGCCTGTGTCTGGTTCATCTGGGGAGTGGAGGGAGGTATGACTTAATCCTGCTTTGCTTTGCAGAAGCCTTTCACATATCAAAAGGGATTGAAACCAGGATCTTAAAATCTTTAGGAAGTGATTCCTCATTCTCATTTTCTCTTTTCCCAATGGTCTCTTCTGTTTATCTCTCTGCTCATCTGTTTCTGTCTCCTTTTTCTTAGCAGCCTGCCTTCTCTGTGCTCATGGTAGGAGATGCCAACCCTAGGCCCTGAGTACCTTCCTAGTCAGTGACCAACCAAGATGAGTGGTGTCTTTGGTACACCACTGACTACACTCCAACAGTAACTTCCTAGAAGTGAAGATTTGACTGTCCAGCCTGGCTCAGGGCTTCTTCCCTAGTCAGTAAACTGTGGTTAGCAGAACAAATATGCCATCAGGTCAGATCTAGGCTTCATGGGCCTGAAGCTTATACAAATTTGTGAAATCTACTTAAGAACTGATATAAAACCATCAATATAAAATTAGGTACAAAGGTGAATATTTATTTAAAATGAGAAAGCACAATAAGTTACTGGAATCTCTAAGATTTATGTTCCTTTCTTCTGAGATCTCTTTTGGCAATATAAGAGAAATGCTTACACCAAAATGCTTTTGCTTTGATGTCTGCAAGCTCCAACACTTGTACGTGGCCCACACAAGGGAGGGGCATCTGAAGTTCAAGCTTCTCCAGCTCCCTAGAAAGTCCACTTCTGCTCCCCAAGCCCCCACTCACTCAGCAGAGACTGTGGTGGAGCAGATGTTCTAAGAAGAGAGTACAGGTAGGACAGGGGAATTGGCTAGTTTGTCTACTACTGTAAGAGAGCTAGCCTAGAATTATGTCTCAGATTCCTTTTCCTGTGCTTTTCCACTACACTGTGCCCAGACAACCACTGAGAAATCAAGTACAAATTGAAAAAGAAATTTGGAGTTGGGTTTGGGCCAAGAGATGATAATTTTGTTTCTAATGGAGCCAAGCCTCTATGCTTTAGCCTGGTTCTACCATCTGACACTCCTTTTTCTTTCTCAAGTTGTTTAGAGAGATGAGGGATCTATTTATTGAGTTCACCTGGGATTCCAATGGTTAGCTTGGCATTGTTCTAGAAGCCTGGCTTCACTGAAATAGCAGTAATGAAAATGATTTTGCTGTGGGTGACAATTCAGCAATCCTCAAACCAATCTGTTTCATATAACATAGGATTTAGAGCTGGAATGGAAAGAAAAATCTAACCTTCCCCTCCCTCATTCTACAAATAGGGAAACTGAGATGCCCAAGAACTAAAAAGACAAGTCCATGCTATCCTAAAAGCCAGTGGCAGTTCCAGGGCTAATGGAGACAATCTCTATTCCTGATCTGCTGCTGCCTGAAACAATGGCTTACAACAGCTTTTTCATTGGTTCTTAACCAGCCGTGAGGACATCTGGGAAATGAGAATCCACCTGAAATGCCAACGAGTGGCCAGGCCTTCTTTGCCTGTTTCAGAAGGGCCCCCTAAGCCACAGCCAGAGAAGCTGGCCCAGCTCACAGAGCGCCGGCAAAAGGCAGGCCTCAGAGGCTTTAGTCCCTGGCTCTGCTCACCCGCCCCAGATAGGAGTTGAAGCAACTGCACAGCAGCTGAGAAATCTTTCTCCAGCTCTTGGACGCGTCCTGGCACAGGAGCGTGCAGCCATCCTCACTGCTCCCGTGCAGGCCCTGCTGCCAGAAGAGCAGCATTTATGGCTCCCTTGTGAAACACAAATTCAAACACGCCCCGATTTTATTTTCCTAATGATAGCATTCCTAGTCTATTCCTGGCACTAATAAATTGCCTCTAGAGTATAACTTGCTTCAAAATATTTCCCCACTCCTTTGCTTCTGGGGGAGCAGGCAGTTCGGGAATCTCATCCAAGTTGAGGGCAACTCTCTTCTTTGGCTTCTCTAAAAAGAAAACCTTCTTATCTGCCCCTATACCTTCTTATAATACTATGTACATCTTCAGTTTATTCATCAGCTGTGAATGGAGCCTGCACAGCAGGACACTGGGCAGAATTCATTGCAATGGGATGGCCAGAGGGTGGAGATGTTCTTTGCAGGCCAGCCCTGACTTTCTTCTACAACCGCCAGCTTGGGGAAGAGTCATTTGTCTCTTAACAGTTTAAGATCTCACTTGTAAAAGCAGAACAGAAGTGGCAGAGCCAGAGAATTCAGGTAGCAGTCAGTCTACTGTGCAGTTTCTAGGTGGGAGCGGCCACCACCTAAACCATGCTGTGCAACACACACCTGCACACCCATGCAAAACAGCCCTGGCTGTGGCCTGCTTGGTACCAGAATTCTAAATGCAAAATTTTGTCAAGAGTCCTCACTCTAATCAAGGAAACTCAGGATCCTCACTGGCTGGGCCAGTAGAGTAATGGTTAAAAGCAGGGTTCTGGGTCACAAACTCTAATTCTGAATGGAAGCTCTGTTGCTTCTCAGCTGTGGGGCCCTGGACCCATCAAATGTAGTAAATGTTCGATAAATATGAGCTAATTCATCATTATTACCCTCACTGCTGTAGGAACCTTGCCTTAGCTAGAGCTGGTCCTCTCTGTGACTCTGGTTCTCCCTCTGGCTGCAGCTGCACGCTTCTGCCACCAATGTACATCTCCTGCCCCTTTCCTCTTCAGCTTGTCTTTAGTGATTTGACAGAAGAAATTCAAGTTCCTTCTCATTAAACTCTTCGTCACCCTTCTCCATAGCCACTTTATGACCTTTCACAGAAAAATGTTTTAGGAGCACTTGAAATAATAAATCCAGAGGTGACCTAGCCATTGTGTATTCACGATAAATGGCCCAATCTAAATATCTCACAAAGAATACATTCACTACAGCAATTGACCAAGGTGTCTGCACCTTGAAATGAATCCAAGGTCCACTAGGAGGTTTTTGCTTGTATATTGATGACATTTTCAGACAGGGTCTCCTCCAAATATTTCTGAATCTGTTGTTTGATGCTATTTTGAGCTCTTTCACATTTGGAATTTATTCCTGTACTTAGCTATTACACCAGCACCCAGGGGTATTTGAAATGTTTTCAATTGACCAACTGCATGTGCTTCCCAAAGCACTTTTATCCAGCTGACTCATCCCCATCCCCATTCCCAGGGTAGCTCCAGTCTGGGCTATGCTAACCACATCTTTTGCAAAACTTTGACCAAACAGCAGACCTAGTTCAGAATCATCAGGTCCCACAGAAAGCAGCATCTTCTATTAGTGGCTAAGCCACAAAAATGAAGTGTAGATGCCAGAAAGTGGGCTCTCAGAAAAACTTAAATGAGAGGAATACAGCAGAAATGCACACAATGAAAAGCACTGCCCAGAGTTCCTGAGCAATGTAGAACTTTTCACCCAAACCCTTGTCTTCCTGTGCTGATTAAAGAATATAGGATATCTCTTGTCAAGCAACACAGGGGCAGTGGGTTTAAATCCTTATGTTTGAGCATGAACAAAAAACCTGAGGCTCCAAGCCCTTCTCATCCTTCTTTTCTAATAGGTCCTGCTCGGCATTATCACAAGTTCAAGGCAGGAGAAACAATTGCCCACTCAGGAAACAGGGAGGGCGGGGAGGCCTTGCAGCAATGCTGTCTATAATACAAGAACATTCTCTGACACTCCAAAACCCTAGAAGATTCAGCTCAAAATAGGGACTTTGTTAACAACAGATTGCCAGAGCTTTTCCTCCTTTTATTTCTTATGTCAACTTTCAGCAAGCTACACAAAAGGAGCCTCTTTCTCCTTCTGCCCACAGATTCCTTTCTCAAAAGCCTTTCCAGGAAATAATCCAATTCTGTCTCACATGTAGGGGCTTTCATTCTCAGTTCTTTGTACATTTATCTTGGGAATTTCTTTCCAGTTTTAGGGTTCAGTTTTTTCTTCTACCAAAGCTAGGCACATGGCTTGCAGTGAGAGGAGGGGAGTGAAGTGGAGTGAAGTTGACCCCATTTCAGTGCTGTGACCACGTCAGACGGATTCTGGGCCTAGCTCTCTGCAAGCATACTCAGCAGAAAATATATTTATTCCAGGTTAGAAGGACATTATCGATAGTTGGAGTGATTAATTACCTCTTAGTTGTAGAAAATAATGAGGATAGGACAGAATTTATAGGGGGCTGAGTTATGCATTAACAGGTGAAATGGGAGCCTATGAAACACAAATATATATCCATGGTGTGTCTGTGTGTGGTGTGTGTATGAAGCATACCAAGACACAGCTACCTCTGCAAAAATAAATCAGGAAAACATTATGCTATCTGCAGCTACATTAGCATCTCAGTTATTAATCCCTTTAACAAATAATCCAGACAAATTTAGGTTTCCTTTGATTCTTTAAAAATATTTTATATATTTGAAATGTCACCCAATAGTAATTTGCAAACAAATCAAAGAAACAAATGGCAAAAGTCTTAAACATAGGCCCCCAAAAGTAAGCACCATGAAGCGACATATAAAGAATAAAAGCTTTATTTGTGACTACTTCACAACTTACAGAGGTAACTTGTTATACAAATAAAATGCATTTAGAATTTATTCTATTTAAAAATGGCAAACAGCTCAATAGTAAACTTTCCAAATCTTCAAGCTGGCTTAAATTTTTTTTTTTTCAGAAAGGAGAATATTTTGGCATGGCTGATAACACAAAAGACACTGATCCTAGAGTGCAGAGAAGAAAAACCAAGAGATTTTAATAAGTCTCTTCTACTCTATAAGAGGATCATCAGCCTGTGAATTTGATCAGCCATTAACCTTATGGAGCAAAGTGTTCCTCTTCCTATTCCCTTCCTAGGGATCCATTCTAGATACTTCTGTATGTCTCACCCTCTACTGGCCATCAGATGCCGCAGAACTCTCCTCTTAGTAGATCTGGACTTTGCCCTCTCCTTTCCACCTCAACTGCTATGGCCTTAGACCTGGCACATAGCACCTGCTCCTTAGCTTGCTGTGTCAGCTCTCTCCTCCTTTCTGCATTCCCTGCCTTTAGCACTGCTGCCTCCAAACTATTCTCCTTGCTCTGGCCAAATAGGTCTTTCTGGACTAGAGAGATACATGCCACTTGACTGCTTAAAAACCTGGAGTGGTTCCATAGAGTAATGGTTAGCACATCTGCTTTACACGCCGAAGGTCCTGGATTCGAGCCCCAGTGGAGCCATGGCCCACACCCTATGCACCAGGCCCTGGGAGTGCCTGGAAGGAGATGCCTCGCCTTCAGAGATCCAGTTCTCAAGGGAAGACTGCAACATCCATAGGTCAGAGGTAGATGGGGGGAAGGGGAGAGGAATTTAAAAAAGAAATTAAGAAAAAAATGCAAATTAAAGTGATGTTAAAAAAAAAAAAAACCTTTCATGTATTCTGGTTCTTGTAAAGAAAGATTAAGCACCCACTGGAGAAAATGTGTGGAGCAGCTACAGGAAGACACAGGAAATGTAAAATGAAATGTAAAATGATAGCTAGCAGATTGGGGAAAGACACCAGAACTCCAAGCACCACAAAACCAGTAGCAGATGCAATCACAGGAAGAACATGACAAACAGAAAAATTAAAGCCCTGGATATCTAGTCACTGGACCAGGAAGGGGACGCCTGGGAGCTGGAAGTTCCAGAGAGATCAAGGCAGTGATCCCATAAAACTGTGTGTGAACTCCTGGCTCAGCCCCGGGATGCACACGTGGCTCTTCCCCTGACCACTGGGCACAAGAAGTTAACAAAAATTGGGGAGCTGGGTGAATAGTATGAGACAAGATTGGAAAAACTTGCCATGAAAGGTGCCCAGCAAGAAATTCTTAATGGCTCAACAAGCAAAGGATTATTAGAATAGCTTTATCTGAAACTCAGTTTGAAGATTTTTTTGCCATTTTTAATGGGATAAATTCAAAATAGGTTTATTCACATAACAAACTACCGCCTTAGATGGTGGTAAAACCTCTTTACCATCCACGAACCTTCTATAAATCTACCACTCTAAAGCCTTGTGTGAGGGAAAATACGGAAAAGTGGTGATGCTCTTGTGGCAAAGATGGCACACAGTCCAATAAGAACTCCTGCTCACCCTTCCACCGCACAGAGCCTTGCCTGGGAAGCAGTTGCCAGCCAGGAGTGCCTCTCAGCATCTCTTGCATCTGGGTGGGATCATATGGTCGTCTGGATTTCACCAATGAAATGAAAACATAATGTAAGCAAAAGTGCTGTGTATCAATTCCCAGAAGGCAGGTTTATCTTTTCCACTCCATTAACCTGTCTACCAACTGGATACAAGTCTCCTTACACCTGGAACAGGGGAGGGGTCCTTGATCATCACATGGCAGAAAGCTGCCTGCCAGTCAGGAACATCCACATGAGACTATTACTCGAGAGAAAAATAAACTCTAAGCTATAGAGTTTTCCCCCTAGGAGCTAGCATTGCCTCTCTGCTTCTGGGTGGGTCAGTGTCTCCTCTAGAAGAGAATAGCTGTAGGGTCGGGGAGTAGAATGCATGGGAGGCTAAGGATTCTATCCAAGTCAGAGAGAGCTTTGAAGACTGAAGCCTTGGAAATGTGCAGAAACTTTGATGAGGGCACAGAGCTGCCTACTGAATGTGGCCCAGGGAGCTGAAGCTAATTTTATGTAAATCTCCACAGACAGGGTGACCTCAGTGTACATCTAGTTCTCTGCTGCTTTGTGACAGTGGGATCTACTACTTTGCATTTCGAAACTGCCTTAACATCTGAGGTGCAGAAGGACTCTCTCAAATGGCAAATGGAGTCAAAGATGGAAAGATATCATGCCATAAATGCTTGTGTAAAATGAAGCTTAACATGAATAAGTATTGCCTGACGTATCCATTTCACTAAGCTTAGATTTTTTTGGTGCCATTTTCTTAAAGTGAAACTCACCAAAAATGGGCAAAAATCACATTTTTAAGAACAAATATAATCAGTCTTTCCCTCTTCTATCCCAAGAACCCAGGACAGTGATGGATCTTAGATCCACAGCCATTCTCTTTTGCAGCTTGCTTTAATGAAGCGCTGTTTAAGGGGTTCCCTGCCTTTGCTCTTTATGACAGATTTCCACTTAGTAGATTAATTGTAGATAGGAGCAGTGGACCAGTACATTCTCCTGTGCTCATTCAGGAAGGCACTGAAGGTTGGTTCCAGAAGTTTATAGAAAAAAATGAATGTCACATGCCCTGGGGCTAGAGGACAGGCACTGACTGGGGAGCAGAGAACAGGAGCAGCGTGAGGCTGAGATGCTGGCTTGCCAGCCAGTGGCCCTCTTGGCATCTCCCCAACACAGCAGGGCCTCATGGTGGCTGCCCAAGAACGAGGCTGACTGAGCCACATCCCAGGCTGCAGCCCACTCGGCTTCCTCACAGGCTTGTGCTCAGATTGGGTGACATGTGGTGGCAATACATCCCAGGGCCAAGAGAGTCTCTGAGTTCTTTCAGTTTTGAAAAGTATTCTTAATGTTAATGAGAGAGTCTCTGTTTCCTTAGCTGACCTCTAAATGCCCCCTAGATAATACCACCTGAGAAATCACTTCACTCTCTGAAGAACCCATGTCCTCCATTTCTAAAGAGGTGTCTAGCACTAGTAGACATCAAAGAGTGAACATATTTCTTCCCATGTAGTGTACCAGATCTCTCCTCTCTCTCTCTCTCTCTCTCTCAATCTCTCTCTCTCTTTCCCACTCATGAACTTTTACACAAGTCTATTCCTTTGGCCCTCTGACTTTCTTTTCCTCTTCACTTTACCATCTGGGGTATCTCTGCCTGGCCATTAGGGACACCTCTGGCTCTGGTGTCTTCCTTGTTTATTCTGGAAACTGCTCCCAGTTCACCCCATACTAACTCCGTGCTCTTAATTAAAACATTAAGTTGATGACCATGTCAGATGGCCCACAAACTAAGATTAGAGAATTGATGAGTAGAACTTACTGTTTACACACACACACACACACACACACACACACACACACACACACACGAAACATTGTTTTTTTTAACATATTCTGTTTTATTATGAATGGCTTGATATAGTGCTAATAACTTGTTTTTCCCAACCAGCTGTACCCTGTGATGTCAGTAGTTTCCGGTGGTTGGCAGGATGTGGATGAGGGAGGCATTGAGGGGAGATTGAAGGGAGGAGCTCACCTCTGGTCTTTCATTCCCACTGGCCTCCTGCCTGCAGCTGCAGCCTCAGTCCTCTGCTTAGATTCCAGGAGTGTCTTCTGTAGGTTCCCTTTTAAGCCATGCTAATCCTTGGGTGCTTGGATGCTGATCCTGACTCAGTTCTGTTGCCAGGAGAGCAAGCGTCTCTACTAAGACACCTAGGACACCTCCCATGCCTGTGTTCATCTCCCACTCTTGGGCAGCCTGTGGAGCATGAGGCAGCTTCCAGAAACTAGGGCTTTGGCATCAGATGATCTAGGAGTCAAATCCCTGTTTTGGTGCTCAGCGTCCTCACAAGCTATATGACCCAGGAAGCCATTCGCCTTCTCTGAGCTCCAGTTTCCTCATCTTTTCAATAGGGATAATCTACATAAACCACCCACCATAGTGCTTTGTGCATTAGATGGATAAGAGAACAAATTTTTTCTGTCTCTGCCTCCACCCTAACCACAAGCCTTACTACTGCCCAACTAATCCACCAGCCTGCCCTGGATATGCAGCCTTGGCCAGAATATTCCTTTCCCTTTTTCTCTTGGGGCCCGAGTGGGTTGACTGTTATGATTGTATAGGACATTAGCAGGCAAATGGACAGGTTACACTTCCTGCTGGCAAGATAAACAGTTGGAGAGAAGCAAATGTAAGGGCTTAACACCAGGGAGAGGCAGCTGAGTGGGGCCAGGGAGGAAAACTACAGTGTCCATATAACTAAACCAAAGGGATGTGTTTGACGTAACCATTGCCTGCCAGCTTGCCTAGCACCAGCACCAAGGGAGGCTTAATGGTGATATGGTCGAACAAGAAGGTGTTTGCAGCATGGGGACCTTCTAAATAATGTGTGGCTGGGTGGGGAAGGGACTTTAGAGATTAAGTGTAAATAGGCAGATGTTGGTATAAAAAGTGAGCACAGATTACAGAAAACAGAGTTAAGAGAGGTATGTTGTGCAACCTTCTTGTGGCTTTTTCAGCTGCTCTCTTTTTAAAAGCTAAAGCCACTCCACCTCACCCCTTGGAGTAGCAGGGTCTTTCTAGGATACGAGAAGCCAGCCAAGGTGCCATATTTGCCCATTGTGATGTTGGTGGGACCAGGTCCAGCTGGGAGCTCCTCTTTACTGGAGCTGAGACCCCGGCTCCCACTCCCTGTCTCTGCCTTGGGACCCATCATCCGGGACCCACATCACTGGCCTGTGTATCTGACCACCTGCTCTGTGACTGCCCACCATGGAGATGCCCCTCTTCTGTTTCACAAGACAAATAAAAGAACAGATGGATGGGGACTGCCAAGAGGCCAGGGACAGCTGTCCCAGCTGCCTTCTCTTGTGTGCATCCTACCACCTGACATTTGCTCTGTGAGTTTTAATGGGTATGGGGGTAGAGGAAGAACAGGCAGCAGGAAGACCACATAGTAACAGGGACCAGACTGAATGCCTTGCCAACTGGCTCCCTTTCGTTCTGCTGTAGAGACTGATTTCCTTGTTGGCTGAACTAGGAAATAGAGGGGCAAGACAATGGGACAAGGCATGAGATAAGGAACAATTTTACACAAACAGAAAGTCTCCTGTCCTGACTCTTCAAAGGCTATGTCATTTGTTTTTCATACCACAATCCTATCAGGGATGTCTGAGGTTATTTGGACTTGTATATATTGCACAGGATACTCGAGGCCAGTAAATATCAGTTTCACTGGCAGTGCAGGCATACTGGAGGAAGGAACTGTTGGAATAAAACACTGGCTCTGCCCTCGCTTACTCTCTAAAGTACCCCCAGCATCTGGTGATTTCTCTCTTGCCACAGTCACCTTCGTCCACAAATGATTCCTCAAGCACCAATGGCCTGAGGTGGCAATTAAGGAATCTCAGCAGAGTAAACAGAAACACATCACTGGTGACTGGCTTAGCTCCCAACATCAACGTCTCTGGAAAGGAAATGCCCTGTCCTTCCCCAAATCACAAACGAGACCTAGGTCTCAATCCTCCTGTGGGGAAAACACTCTTTCATTAGGATTCTTTCTGGCCATTTTTCTAGCTTTCCTCTCCCCTTCCCTACTTTCTGCTGAGGTTTCTGGAACAACCCTCTGAGTGAATGGCCCAAGGAGGACTTGAATGATACTGAGCCTTGTTCCCTCACCATTATTCTTCCCTCAGATGCGGCAGTGTCTAAGACCAAAAATTGAGGCTCATTGGTCTCGGCACCTGCAAGTGAAGTGTCTTCCTGTTTGATCCCTGGCCCCAGAGGTTAAGAGACAGATATAGCTCTTCAGATGACAGAGATAAAATGATGGCGGATGTTTCCTTTGGACCAACTTTTCAGTCTCTACAGAAAAAATTACCAGTAGAGTCTTTTTGTTTCAAGAGGTTTTCAGACTCCTTTAGAAAGTGGGAATGTTTCCCTTCTGAATGAAAAAAGTCATTACCAAATTTAGGGTTGTGTAACATTTTTCTTCTTTCTCTCTGCTTATGTGATGTGAAGAAGAGGGATAGGTAGCCAGAAGACAAAGCAAAACCAGCAGAATCAGGCTCCCTTTCAGTTCTACCAACCACAGGACCTGCAGCAATCACAATGCACATAAACCACATTTCCAAACACAGCTGCCTGGAAGTCCCTGAGTCACTGAAGCTGTGGATGCATAAGTATTCGGGGGGTGGGGGGTTGAAAAGGACATCGTAATATAAAATGAAAACTTAAAATTAAAAAGACTCAGTGTAAGGGTTGGTAAGAGAAGTACAAAGTTGTTCCCAAGTGTTTATTTTTTTAAATCTTTAAATTACTTGTGTTGTTTCAATATATGCTTTAGTGAAACTATTCTACAATTATTAAGATCTTATGTTTAAATATCTTAATTTTGTTTATAAAAAGGATGATTGGATAGAAAAGCAAGTGTTTATTTTCTTCTTTTAACTACACCAAAACTACCACGGAAACCACATGGTCATCAGCAAGGCACTGCGTATGCAGTGCAGGCAGGCCTCAACTGCAGGCAAAGTACCTGAGAGGAAATTGCCGTTTGCTAACTGATGCAGGCTCTGTAACTCATCTTCAGTTAATACCATCAGTGTTATTTGATTTTGCACTATCTGTGTGGTCAGTAAAATAAAAACGATTTTTCTCTCCTGCTTGGCTATATCTCCAAGCAATTAATATCTTACAAAATTAAAATAAACTCAATTGATAGCTAGCACTTATTGAATACTTATTATGTATCTGGAGCTGTGTTAGTCTCTTTTGTGTAGTATTTCATTTAACTATGCAAGAAACTTGTGAAGTAGGCATCATCTATATTTTGCAGAAAAAGAAAGAGAGACTAAGAAAACATGAAGTCATTGCTTAAGGTCATGGAGCAGATGAGTGATGGGGCTGGAATTCTGTCCCACATCCGGCCAGACCCCAGGTGCTGGGCAAAGTAACTTCCATAATAAGTGAGGGAGAATTTTCAGGTTGTGCTTAAATAAACAACTGTCCTTTGTCTGCCAGAGTTTCTCATAGCTCCTTCTTAATTAACATTGTACCATTTTTCACCATTTGATAAGGTGATTACATTTCCCCCCACACCCTAATTTAAAAGGTTATTGAATCAGGTTGCAGTCATTTCTATTCCAGGAATATCCATGATGTTAAACAGTTTGTTCCTGGTGATCTAGTGTTCTTGTAAATGTTTTCCCTAATGTCATAAAAACGTATGTCTCATTTTTGTATTGCTATGACTTCTTTAAGTCAAGATTTTATAAAATGGGAAGCTTATGGATTGACTATTATAAGCAAACTCGTGTATGTGAGAACATATGTGCATTCTGTGTGGGGAAGGCAATATTTTTTAGGATTACCAAATTATTTCAACAAAAAGTTGGATACTTTTGATAAAAGATTGCCAGCCACAAAAATATGTACATGATATGGGAAGTTTGTTTGTTACAATATGTCTTATATTTTATATCAGGTTACATAGCTTGTATCAGTTTTTTCAAAATTTTTTTTTTCAAAATGTCTTTTGCTTCTATAATGATTTTTAATTTTATGTGTCAACTTGGTTAAACTATGGTACCAAGTTTTTGATCAAACACAAGTGTCAATTTTTCTGTGAAAGTATTTTTTAGATATGATTAACATTTAAATCATCAGATGTTGAGAAAGCAGATTACCCTCCAAAATATGGTGGGCCTCATCAAATCAGTTGAAACTTTAAGGAGAAAAAACTGAAGTTCCATAAAGAAAAAGAAATTCTGATCCAGATTGCCTTTGGACTTGAACTCCAACATCAACTTTTCCCTGGGTCTCCAGCCTACTGGTCTGCCCTGGAGATTTTGGATTTGCCAGCCCCTACAAACATATAAACCAATCCCTTAGAATAAACCTTTCTCTCTGTATACACATTTTATTGATTCTGTTTCTCTGGAGAACCCTAACACAGCTTCTAGTCAAGTAAAAGACATATTAAATGAACACAAATCTCACTTCTTTGTGTCTCAGCACATAATAGTCTTGGCATAAAAGTTCATAGATTATTAATGACACTAAAAGTTATTTCCACATTGGTTTTTGCCAAAGGAAATAAAAAGGTTTGTTTTTAGCCATTTGAGCAAATTTGGAGTAGCAGATACTTTGTGAAAAAATGTGTTTCCACTTTTCAAAAAAGTATATTCCCTCGGGAATTGGACATTTTATTTAAAGAGAAAATTTGCAAGGAGCCCTTTTCTCTATGGTGATAATTTTTGGATTCAAACTATTTCATCAAAACAAGATTTCTAATGATTAGCTAAGGCTCAAAGTTCAAATTACAGTATAGTGAATTTTCACAAGGAGACTCTGTGTCCCAGTTTTTGAGAATTGGTTATGTATGTATATAGGACCTCAGAAGTAAATCTGTCAAGCACATGAACTTATAAATAGTCCTCCTACAATAGAAAGAAATAAGCAAATAGCGATGGAGCATCTGCAGGTGAGAGAGTTCTGGGACAAGGACTCCCATGGGGACAGAGTAAGAGCCCAGAATAAGGATTGTTGTAGAGGTGTGTGGTCTACCTGGGTTTTCCTCGGAGCCCAGGCCACTATGTCCCTTTGATAGAGGTAATTGTTACACCTCACCTCACCAATTTTGAGCATAAAGTGTCATTTCAGAGTAGCATCTCAAAGCAAAACAACGCAAGGTTTAAACCTTCCTGATTAGCAGGGGACCCATCTTACGAAATCACATCTTTAGAACTTCCAATGGCATATTCTAGAAGTTTTAGATTGTACATCATGTCCAAAGATTAGTTCTAATTATTCTTACTTTTTGGCTAGTGCCAGAGCTTTATTTTGCCTTTAGAAGGTGCTTCTGGCTTGCTCATGGAGGAGATATGGCTGGTTCTGCTCTGTTGCCTCTGGCAGCTATCCTGACCATTCTCAGTGCTGCATCGAGAATGTATTGTCCTGGGTAATGCTCAGACAAGGCTGAGCCTCCCATGGGGGTGGGCTCCCAGTGGTACACCTCTCTAGAGTGACAGCTCTTACCTTTCCCTCAGTCAGCCAATTCCTTGGGGTGCAAGCCTATCTTCATGATGACTCACCATTAGGGGCAGATTCTGGTGCTGTGGGTGGGTCTTAAAACCCAGAGACACTATTCCCCCTCCATGCTTAGCTCTCACTGTTCATAGGTGCTGTCTCCTCTGCATGGTGAATTATTCATTTTTTAGACAGTTATTGATATATAACCAACAACCACAAATTAAGCTTACAGACCAACTGTGGTTTGACTGAACTAGGCTGGCTCCAGGCTGCAGGTTGCTTTCAGGCCTATTATACATGCCTGTCATTCTTTAATATATTTGCTGCTGTCATTCTTTTGGAGTCAGCAAACCACCTAGGGCGTGGTCTTCTCATGCAGAAGTGCATGAAGCAAGTCCAAGTGGGCAAGCATATTTCTGGCCTTTGCTTGTTTTCCATTGATTGAAACAAGTCACATGACCAAGCCCAACAGCAATGGCGAGGGAAGCATGTTGATGTAACATGTGGGAGGGATGGGGAGTGACTGCTTGCTGAACAGAATCTAAACCAGCATACCATCTAACTGACTTCACATAGCCTTTGCCTAATTTCTGCGTTGGTGAATGTACCCTATGGAGTTTGGCAGTCTCTGTATAGTACCCTTTTTTAAACAGGGGTTACATTCCAAGATCCCCAGTGGATGCTTGTAATTGCAGTACCAAACTCTATATACACTGTTTTTCTTAAATATAGGTATCTATGATAAAGTTTAATTTCTCAATTAAACACAATAAGAGATTAACAATAATAACTAATAATAAAATAGAACAATTATAACAATATACTATAATAAAAGTAATGTGAATGGCTTTGGGATCATTAGTAAGTAAAATAAAGGTTACTTGAACACAAGCATTGTGATTCTGCAAGAGTCGATCTGGTCACTGAAGTAGCTACTGAGTGACTAAAAGGCAGGGAACATACACAGCTCGGACACACTGTTGTCCAGACAATGATTCATGTTCCGGGTCTGATGGCACGGGATGGCATGAGATTTTATCATGTTACTTAGCACAGCCCACAATTTACAACTTATTAATTATTTCTGGAATTTTCCATTTAATATTCAAACCGCGGGTAACTGAAGCAGTGGAAAGCAAAACTGCAGATAAGGGGAGACTACTTTAATTTTGAATCCTAAGAGAAAGTGTTTGAGAGATGGGCTCTATCCCCAGGAGGCTACTTCTCCCAGGTTCACTCTTCAGCAAGTTCTAGCCTCCTTTGTACCAAGGCCCCTGTTGGTTTCCAACTGTGACTCACCAACTGCCTGCACACAGAAGCTCAGGCCTGATTTAGACAAAAGGTCAAGACAAAATAGTGCAGCTCCAAAGAGGTATTATTGTGATGGGTCTGAGCTCTTCACTCCTCCTTATTTGAATAGAGTGTCAAAATAGTCACGATAATCCTGCCACTTCACTACTTAGCCACCCAAAGTATCTTTGTTTGTTTGCCAGTTAATTAATAGGGAGTTGAATTAATTATAGAAGAATGGAAATTATGGCAACTTGACCATGTTCGGTATTTGACCCTTTGCCAACCGTGATGTTTAGAAGTTGGCCAATGTAAAAAATGACTTTTAAACTGTATAACATGATTATATTTAATTATCTGTGATTGAGTTAGACATAAATGAGTACGTATTTATTCCTAGTAGTCGCCAAAAGTCTATCATTGATTTAATTTAAATTGGGAAAGACTAAGCAGAGTAGAACATTACTTAGGTGCATGACTACGATTCATTGGTCTTAGTTAATTTTGAAGACCATTATTTACTGGTAAATAATCAGATCAATTTTACAAGGTTTTGTGTGTGTGTGTGTGTGTGTGTGGTAAATTTGATAAGTCAATTGTAACATCATCAGCCAGTAAATTAATCATGTGTAATACATAATCAATTCCAGTATCTTATAATTTGGAATGATTTCCCCCACAGCTGTGGGTGGTTCTGCTGAGAAAGGCCAAAAAGAATTGGAGGACAAAAGGTGGGAGGGAGTCAGGAGTAGCCCTACTTGTTTCTCTCATAACTGCCAAGTCAAGATGCCATGAGTACTTAGATTTGGGGGCTTTCTCCCTTACACAGGACAGGTGGCATATGACACAGTTATAAAATCATAGCCCTGGTGTCAGAGACTGAGATGTTCATCCTCACAATACCACTTTTTACTTCTGTGCTTTAAATGAGTTACATAACCTAGCCAGTCCTTCATTTTGCCTCTGTAATATACCCGATATGAGGTAAAAAACAACAATAACAACAAAAACTGAAAAGATTTTGGAAAGGCAAGATGCTATACAAGTATTTATTTTTGTCATTCTTGGTATTAACAACATTCACAGGAAGTTTTCCTTTGATTACAGTTTTCAAAGGAATGAAAGCACTTATTTTCTTTTGTTTCTTTTGTATTTGATAGTAATATTAAAATGAGAAACAGAAAATTTATGGTAGTTTATTAATATCACAGCTTTTTTCCTTGTCCACACTTCCTGTCTGTCTGTGTTAGATGTATTTTGGTCATGGTTTATTCTTACTTTCATCTTGGATGACATAATTTAGTTTCTTTGATAATATAGATATGAACAATTTTATGTCTAAATAGAAGGGTGTTGTGGGTCCACCACACCTTCACTTTTTTCATCTTGGTTTCTCCAGCTCCCATGGTAGGTAGCCCATTGTCAGGCTCAAGTTCCCAGACCAACTTTGACTCAATTGCTTGAGTGGCCATCTGGCCAGAATAAGGCTTGGATGCGGACCACTGACCTTTCATGTGGTTTGACAGGTGCACCTTCCTTCCATTTCTTCTCAGCAATACTTTTCAGGAATTGGGTCTCTCCTATGCCTTGGTTTTCAAGTCTAAGCCTGTGATTCAGCTTCTGTTTTGGTCTGAGACTGAAGTTGGGAACTCCTTTCAGTACCCCTCTCTGGAGCCTGAGGTCTTGTCCATCAGCTGGTCTAGGTTACTTGTCAGTTGGCCTATCAAGTGTCATATATCTACTTTCTCACATTTCTAAAAATCTTATTATTTTAAGAGGTGGCTCTAGATTTTTCTCTTAGGAAGAGAAATGTTTTTGTTTAGGAAAATTTCTTGGTAAGTTACTTGGTATAGAAGATAAAAAAGGGAGAGAAAAATGTCACTAAGAGACCAAGATACAAAATATTATAGGTGAGCTGGTCTAGATAAGAAACTTATGGGGTGGGGGTAGAAGAGAGAAGGGGAGAGGAAAAGGAGGCACTGCTAAGTGTCTGGGCGGCCTGTGTATTTATTAGCAACTCCAGAGGCGGGTAAGTATGTATTCTTTTATGTGCAGTGTATGAGGTCACCTGCAAACCAGCAAAGTTTACTACACAAATAACTGCTTTTTATGAATGCAGTTTTCTTATAGAAGTCAAGGAAGGACCAAGTTTATGAACAGAGACAACAATACATTCATCCTTAAGGTTCTAAGAGGAAACAGATGAACTACTTAAACTAGGTAATGGAAGAGAGTTCAATAAATGGGATATTTTCAAGGAAGTGGGCAGAGTTAAAGGAGACCAACATAAGCTGGTGAAGTACCCTGCAACCAGCAACAGTGGGAGCTATATCTACTCCAAGGCCTGGAGGAGTAAGGAGAGGGAGCAATCCTTAGAACCAGAAGGTACAGCTGTTGCTGTAGGTTAGCAGCCAGTGGGACAGGGGTCCCAAAGCAGGAGTGATTGCCCTGACCTCATTCTCTCTCTTCTGATCTCCTGCTGCTCCCTCCCTTGGCCAAACTCAACTGGAAGCCAAAAGACAAGGGAGCCTGTTGATGTAGTCCATGCATGTCGGAAACCCAAGACACGAGACAGAGTAGGGCATTGAAGAGTGGGGCATTGATCTGGAGGATCAAAGAATATCCAGTAGTCCATGGAAGCAGGGGCCCTAGGCAGACATGACCTGAGAACATAACCTTCTTAGGAATTTTCCCAAATATTTTGAAGTCTTTGCTTTTCCACAGGATAGTGTTCAAACCAAACTTGTTTAGTTCTGGTGGGGCTGGAGAACCCCTGGTGAGCCCGAGTTATAAAAGTGTTAAAACTCTAATTTTTAATTTATTTGCTCTGACTAAAATACATCATTTCCTCCAGAAACCCCTGCTTTTGAGAGCTCTATGGAGCTGTGGCTGGAGTTTTCTCTACCCCTTGGTCTCCATGCCATGCTGGGCCTTCACTGACTGTTGAGTTCACCTCCGAGTACTGAGCCTTGAAAGTTGGTACATGGAGCACCCTGTCCTGGCCCTTAGCCTCTGTATTTTATTATGACTGAATGGTCAAATGTTTCTGATAAATCCTAAGATATGACCTTCTGGGTCCCTCATAAGCTTTCAATAGTCTTAGCTGCCCATGGAGCATAACCATATAATATCATCCATGTAGATGCCTCCCAGTTCTATGGCCTGCATTTGTATACAGAATAAATATATCCACACCTTCTCATCATATCCACGAGAACAGGCAAAACAGTATATCTGGCAGTAACCTTTAGAGGCCTACAGGCCTTCCCACACAAGGGGTATTTTAAAGTTAATCACGTTGGTTTTACAGTTGCCACTGATGTTTTTAAAGAACCCAACCATTCTCATTACATGGCCAGTTTTCTCTGTAGGAAATTAAGGGGAGATTGTTTTCTATTTTTATGCGAAATGTGTTGTTTTGAATGAAAATTTAATTGTCAATCAAAATCTGCTCTTTGGGGTTAATTATTGAAGTTGCACTTTCTCTTCATCCCACAAAAATTCTGTTCTAATCTTTTTTGCTTCTGTCTGAGCAAACTGAATGCTGTTGATATTACCTTGACATTGTTGCGCAGAACCACGATGATATTTTGCTTGAAGCATTAGCTTAGATAAGCAGAAAAACCTGCATTTCAAGGACAGTACAAAGGCAAATGGTGAGCACTGCTTCCAACAAGGATGCAGTGGAAGGCTACAGAGCTTGGACTCTCGAGTGTAGAAGAGAATGGCTCCACAATTTACATTCTGGGTGATCAGAAGAAAGTCAGCTATAAAATGGGGGACTAATATCTAGTTTGCATGTTTGGTGTGGGATCTAAATGGTTCAGTATATGTGCATGACACGTTAAGTGGCTATAATATAGTGGCTGCACAATATATGTTTGTGTATTATTGTATAAATATATTGTGCACTATGGTTTTTTCTGCTCAGTGTGCATCTTCAGACAAGAAGATAAGATTAGAAGACAGTGGTGTTGCTTTTTAATCCTTGCTTTCCAATGGGAGAGTATACAGTCACAGTTACAACATGTTTATTGAAAGCCTACAGTAGGTGCATTGCCATTCAGGAGCTGGATTTTTATTTGTTGAGACAGGTCAGAGACCTGGCATTTACTGTGCTGAAGTGTAGTGTGTTAACTGCTGTGATAGGGATGGTGGGAGATGCAATGAGAGCACATGAAAGGGGGCACCTAACAGCCTTGAGGGTCAAGGAAGACTTCCTGGAAGAGGAGGGTGATATCTAATTTGTGCAGAAATGAGTGGACATGAGCCAACTGGAGGTATGAAAGGGTTGCTGGAGAGCAATCCAGGTAGAGGAAGCAGCACAAACACCACCCAAGAAAGGAGAGAGAGGATGGCACATTCTGAAAATCAAAAGTGGGAGTAGCATGTGTAGGAGTGAATGGCAAGAAAGGAGTCTGAAGAACTGAGTAGCACTGAATAAGAAATGACCTTGTCCGCCATGGTGCAGTATCTTGACACTCTATCCAAGGAGATTTAATGGGGAACTGGTCCACTTGGGTTCCAGTCTTGGTTCTGTCAGGTGAGCTTAGGTAAGTCCCCTTACCTCTCTGGGCCTTTATTCCTCACCTGTGATAGGAATTTCATTATAGTCTTATGTTCCACTTTGTATTTACTTTGTAGGACCCAGATTCTTTCCCAACTCATCTCCTCATGTGTGTGTAAATCTTCATGAGATGCCATCTGTAAGGTCCTCAAAGGCCACCAGTCATGTCTATCTCTTGTGCTGGGATTTTGGAATAATTTCTGGATAATTGCTTAGATTTACTTCAGGGTTTTTCTTATGGTCATCTTCAGCTTTCAATTCCATGTTAATGCAAGTATGAAAAATCTACTCGAAGGCCCATTAAAATTGGCATACTTTTTACACTGTTTCTTAAGGAAACTGACTGTTGGCCATTCTAGATCCCTAGAAATGAATTTGAAGCCCCTGATTGTTCATTGCTACAAATGCAGGGAATGTTCCTGTATCTACTATGTATTTCCGTGCTTCCTTGATTTTTGTCAGAAGCTTCTGATCATCTGATATGACCTTCTTTAAACCCATGTGCTTGACTAACTCCAACTTTGACCTTCATGGTTTAGCTTTCATCTCTTTATTGTAGCTTTCTCTGAGATCTCAAGAAAGAATTCAGTGCTCCTCCTTTTTCCAATGACCCTTCCCCATACCTCTGCCAGAGAACTCATTATGTTCTCACGTGAAGGTGGACATCTCCCCTGGCTGATTTACAGCTCCTCAGGAGCGGTGACCACACTTGACTCATCTTGTATAGCCCATACTTGACCCAGGCCTGGCAGATTATAGAAAGGTCTGCGGTAGATGTGTATTGAATAAGTGAGTGATTGTGCTTCAGCAAACGAACAAATTAACTATTCTTTCCTTGAGACTGATATAGCATGAGGTCTGATTTGCAATGGGAAAGGAAAAATACATAGTTGAGAAAAATTTATATGGATTTCTGGTACTCATGAGTCTAAATAAGAGAATAGATTCAGAAGTACATAAAATAATCCTAGCAAACAAAAATGCACACAACAATCATAGTTCCATTTGCTTCCTGTCATTATACTCCAAGGCCAAGTATTATATTGTACAGATTATATCAGTTCACGGCCAGAGACTGAGGGTACTTCAGTTAAATTTAGGAGAAATTGGAATGGAAGGACAACTAAATTTTTCAGATCAAAGCTTGGGATCTCAAATGAGGAATTATTTTAAAAAGAGGAATAGAGAAGAGTGGGAGACTATAGGATTTTAGATACCTGCTGTCCCCATCCCGGAAGGCTAGGAGAGACTGTGGGATGCTCGCTATGTGCTAGGTAGTGTAAATATTATCTTGTGTATATAGCAGCCTTGTAAAACAGGTGTTACGATGCCAACTCTACATAAGTCAGAGCTGGGTCTCTTCAACTACGAAGCTCAAGGTCTCCTCAGGCCACCATGTTGCCTCCAGGACACTGGTAGGCCCACCCAAGCGTGCTGGGAGAAGTGGGCTTGACCCTCATCAGGTGGCTTCTTTTAGAGTAGCAACATCTCCACAAATCAATGAGTCAGACACAGACTCCTTCCTAAGGGCCATATGGTATCTGTTAGCCCTATAACCATTATCCATCACTCAATGAAAGGATGGTTCTGGATGATGAGGGAGCCCAGAGTGGGTGGTTACTTGGCTCCAGCAGCTGTTAAGGGAGCAGCATAGAATCACAGAAATGGCTCAGTATATTATTTTATAAACTCTCAAACTATTCCGATTTCTGCAGGCTGCCTTTCCTCCTGCAAGTCTCCCCTTTCAACACACATGTTGCCCCTATATTTGTCTGGCCGCTATCTGTGAATGACACTGAATGCTATTTAAAGTGAAATCAGGGTTTATCTCTGCTGTTCACCTGAGCCTGAAGCACTTCACTGGAGGGGCACTTATCTCTTGATTTGGAGAGGAAGAGAGTTAGCGGTCTGTGAACTGGCCAAGCATTTGGGCCATTCAGGAATCAAGTAATAGGATTTTTTGAAATAGGGCTGTGCAGAGAAAATAGATATCTTTAAAGTTAACTGATGAAATTACAGTGTGAGAACTTAGCAATTAATATTCTTCCTACTTGGATCCCTGGCCTGTAAACTCTCCTTCCAGCTAGTCTATAATTTTTTCCTTCAACCAGCACATAATCCATTCCTGCGTATATAAGGTTTCAGTACCCCTCACAAATGCCAGACACTGCCTGGTGCAGAACATAGCTCATCTGAAGTCCCTGGAGGGACACTGCCTTGCCTTTGGGCTCTGAGGAGTCCTGTAGCTCCTACCTCCAGTAGCTGGACAAGAGCCCTCCTGACATTTCTCATCTAAATCCCAAGTCCAGGGGATTAGTTATAGCTGTTGGCTTTATTGGGTTCTGCACCCATGGAACCCAAGGTTTCTAAAATTGCTACAATTCCTTAGAACTCTCTTCTTTCTCTTTGGGGTGGGGGCAGCAGCCCAGGGAGACCCCTAAAACCAGAAGCCCACTAAGTAAATACGGCCATGTCCCAGAAGGGCCTACAGTGTTCCAGCTGCTGCCTGAGACACTCCTCATGCCACCTGGGGACCATTTATACTTGGGCTTTTCCTCTTCAGACTACTACCCACCCTGGGTGCCCAGAGTCAGGGATACTGCCCCATATGAGGCCACGTGGGCTGTGCACACAGCAGCACTCCTGCAGTAGTGCACTGTGGTGGCCCAGCAGAGGGGCCGGTTCTCTGAGGGGGCTGAGAACCCCAGGCTGCATGCACCTCCTGTCTGCCAGGGCCACTTATTGCACCTCCCATCCCCATGTACTTAAGGCCAGGGTGTGAAGTAAAGTGGCCCCCAAGTGGTCCTTCCTAGTGTGACCCAGTCCATGGAGCTCTATGAAGCATCCAGAATGGAATCCTGAAGCTGGCAGGCATGGAAGAATCATAAGATAGTGTTACCTGCCTGGTTTGGGAATTTGGGGATTGAGGCCCAAGGAAGTAAAGAAAGAGGAGATTAGAGTAAATTAGGCTGTTTCAGTTGGGAAAACATAAAGTCAGAGGACGAATTAAGATGACCATCTGGTAGAATGAAGGCCTACCAACAGAGAAAGGCATATTCCTATAGGGTCTCATCTGACTTTGGACCTGAGGACTTCTCCATGATGTTCTGGCAAAGGAAACCAGAATGGGCCTTCATATGTCTCTGTGAACATTTAGACTCTTCTTAGCATGATGTTGCCTTTTAAAAAAATGGTGGTATCACAAATCACAGGCTTGGAAGTTGCCATGTTAAACATCCACTCTGACTATCCATTTGAATGTTAAACTTCCCTTTAGCTTGCTAAGTGGTCATGCAATTTGGGGTCAAAGGCATCGCTTCCTGAAGTTGACTAATTCAACTTGTTTACCTCAGTTGCTTAACAGTCCTTTATACTAAGCTGTAAATCTGTTTTACTTCATTTTCCAAATATTGGTCATAGTGCTACCTACCTACCTCTTGGAGCCAAATATAAGTCTAACAACTTCTCTTATTTCTGGTCAAAAACATTTATTGAGAACCTACTATATTCTGAGGAGACAAAGAAAGTAAGATGATCTCTGTCCTCACAGAGCTGACAGTCTTGTGGGAGAAAATTAACTCAGAGATAAATTTCTACCATATTAGAAATATGCATATAGTGCTATAAAAACACAGAGGATGGAACCCTAACCAGTCCAGGTAGGGATTCTTCCATGTTCTTCTAATTTTGAAGAAAATCCATGCCCTCCCAGTTGTTACCAAGTGCTTCCTTTTTTAGGCTTAACACTTTTTTCCTCTTATGCTATGGCTTTGGACCCATCAGCATTCTCCCACTCTCTTCTGAACCCAGTTCTATTGGTCTATATACCCGTGAGAGACAGTACCCAAAGAACCAGACCTGCAGCCCTCTGGTTGCGCTCTGACCAAGGCAAAAGAGAGTATGTCAACGTCTTCATTCTAAATTCTATAAGTTTATGTACCGAGCTGAGGACTGAGTTTCTGGTTGGCACTCACAGTGGTACCTGTGCCACTCAGCACTTTCCACAAGAACCACTACTTAGCTATATCCCCCTCCCTCTGTATTTATGCATTGATCTTTGGGCCCAAGTTCAGGGACTAATACTCCTAACATTTATCCCTATTAAATATCTTCTTGTTACATTCATCTCTCCATTTCATCCTGTCAAGACCAGTTAGAGCATGTCATCAGAATATTAGCTATAATTTACTGCTCATAGATTGGATGAGCTTGCTTTTTCTATTTTTATCAATGTCAGCAGGTTTTAACCTTTTTCCTACCCTACATTCCCATCAAGACAACTGTCTGATTATTTGAAGTGTAGATATGTAGGAGTGAGGAGCAGAACCACCTAAATATTAGGTTGCAGAGAATGTTTGAGTTGAAAGCCTACTACCTTCCTCCTAGACCTCTATTTACTCCAGACTGGCCTCCATGTACTTAGAGACTGTGTATGTGTGCATAAATGTTCACAAAGTAATTCATCTTCTTGGCTATAAGGTTATCACACACACACCCTCCTCCACAGTTCTTTCATGTAGAATTCAGAATTCAGTACTGATAATTGCTTTGGAAATTTAGAATTTAAAATACCCAGAGGATACCCAGATTTGGAAAGAGACCCAAGCCCTCCTCATAGTTCCATATCACAGCAGCTCACCCAGCTTTTTCCACAGCTAAAGCAGCATGTGTAGGTAATTATATAACTTCAACATAATATAATAGATTTTCATATTAGAGTTATTTTACCTTATATACACATTTCCTTAAGACTTTTTCTGGCTTGGTTTATTACTTCTGTTTCTTTTAGTCAATTATATGTTTGCCTTTTTCATTTCCTCTGAAAAGTCAATAAAAACATAATTACAAAAAAGTTCTGGGAGAAAAGGCTATCATTCATTTCATTGTCTGGGTTGCTTAAGAAATGTTTATTTCTGAACCGGGAGTTTCTTATTTGCATTGGCTCTGCTTTTGTGTATATATCCACTGCAAAGCAAAAAGCCCTTTCCTGAGTTGGTGAGCCTTGGGGGCCTTTGAAATGAATGCCATGTGACAGATGCTGAACAGGTGGCTAGAAGTGCCCGAAATTAACCCTTTTAGGCAATGGGTTTGCTGTCTGCTATCCACAGAGCAGGCGGCAGTTTTTATCACAGGCCCACGCAAGAGAGAGGTTTTAGGTGATGATGCAATGTTTTAAAAATACCCCACATATTCTTTTGAAAGGGAACACAAAAACCCAAGAAGGAAATCCATAACCAGACGCATATTTATTTATTAACCATCACATTTAAAATAACATCCTGGGCCTAAACCTTGTAGGAGTTTCAATATTGTGGATAATGTGTTCAATGAAAAAAAATGCCCTCGAGGAACTGAAAATCTGGTTAAGGAAATCATTATTTTAAAGAAAAATTTTCTGTTTATAAAGATGACATATGTTTATTGTAGGAAATTTGGAAAATATATCAAAATATAAGGAAGAAAATCTAAATCACCTACATGTTGCCACCCATTAACACTGAGTTTAGTTTGTTTGTTTGTTTGTTTGTTTGTTTTGATGTGTATGTGCTTAAATTTCTTTTTAGAAAGTTGGGATTGTATTATATACATTTAAATGTCTATTATCACCTACTTAAGTGATAGCATTTTCCAAAGTCATTAACTTTTATTTAAAACTATTTTATGGACAAGAGATATTCCATCATTTGGATGCACAATAATGAATTAAACAAATCTTTTTTGGGCATTATGCTGATTGAAGCCATTGGCTATTACAAATAACATTGTACTGTATCTCTTCATGCATTTCGTTCATACCTATAAATAGTCCCCTAGGAGAACTTCCTGGATGTGAATTTAATGAACTGAAAAATATAAATGTGTTAAAGTATTAAAAAAATTCACATGCAGTGTTCATACTAGTATTTTTTTCTTCTCATCAGAAAAGCTGTAGGCATTTATACAAATCCCAACAGTGAGTGAGGATATCTAATTTGCTTCATCTTAACCAACCCTGGATGTTACTGTTTTTAAAATGTTTGCCCATTTGGTGGTTAAAAATATCTGGTTTGAATTTTTGTTTCTTTGCTTAGTAGAAAAGTTGAACATGGGTTCTTGTTTATTAATTTTTTTTTTTTTTAGTAAACTGTGTTTTATGTTTTGTGTTCTCATGGAGTATCCATAGTTTTCTTATTGATTGTAAAAGGTGTGTATATACTAATACTATTATCCCTTTGTCATATATATGCAAATATTTTACTTGGTTTTTCTATATCTTTTAGAAGTTTTTTTTAAGCTTATAGAAATTTTCCATTTTACGTAATCATGCTATCAAGTTTTTTCCTTCTCTTTTGTGTTATTATCACCTTTGCTACCCCAAGATTGGCTGAATTTTAACTTATATTTTTATCTTGTTCTGTTATTATTTTTCATTCTCTGATACATTTAATTCTTTAGCTTATTTGGAATATATTCTAATGTATCATAAAAAGAGTAAGATTTGGTTCTATCTTTTTCCAAATGATTTACTCAGTTTGCATCATCATCCCCAGCCAGATTGAAATAGTATCTTAATAACATATTGAATTTGTGCACATACTCAGAATTGTTTTGATTTTCTTCTCTGTTTTATTATTGTGCCACTCTACTAAAATCATTCTTTTATTTTTTGTAGCCAAATATTCTAATATCTGACCCTATGAGCCCACTCTCTTATAATTCTTCTGTTCCAGAATATTTTGTTTGGTCTTCCAAATAAACTTTAAATTATTTTGTTAAAATATTCCACTTGTAATTTGATTGAAATTTTGTTAAATCTATAGAATAACTTGAGAGGAAATGAGAAAGCTTTTTGAGCCTTTCGGATGAAATTGACAGACTGAACACACATATCTATTTATTTTCACTGGTTATGCCCCAATAAAAGAAAAGTGAGAACTTCAGGTAATAGAAAAAGAGACTTCAAGAACATGAAATTGCCCCCAAATTCCTGGAGGATGGAAAGCAGAAGGAAGCTTCAGCCTGCACCATGTCCAGGTGGAAGCTGACAGGGGCCAGTGACACCCTGGACCAAGAGAGGGCAAACACGTCAAAGGGTGGAGTGAGAGCTAGGGCTGAAAACAGGAACTTCACTGAAGTCACATTAAGTGGAGCAGATAACTCTTTTGTCCTTTTAAAAACTCCACAGGAAGGAAAGCCCAAGGCCAGAAACTTATGCCCAGGAATAGCAAGAGGTTTTTTTTCTATATAATTGCACAAATTGCCTGGACAAACTGGTGTGCTGTGTGGTTGCTAGCAGGTTCTTCCTAAAATTTGGTTTCTTGCAGCAAATCTTTTCCAACGATTATCATCTTGTCTTTTTTGAGGGTTATATTCTACTTCTTCTTGCAGAATTCTTTCTTTGACTAAATATTGGTTTTTGTTTTTTCCCATGGAGAGAGTGGGTAAATTCTCTCCATCTGGTTACTCTCAGAACCCTCCTATTTTTTCTTACTTATGAGAGGTGGTTGATATAAATTTATGCTATTACCAGCTTTTACTCCTTCTAGTAAGGACTTCTATTGAGCTTTCTGTCACTTACTTCCCAAGGCTCCTCGTTGACTTATGAAGGGAAAGTACTAAGCTATCTTTCTTTGGTCTGGCTCTACCTATAAATGTCTGATCAATATGTCAATTACATAGTAACCATACATAGTTTCTGGCATGTAAATAGCATCTATTCTTAAATTACTGTCCCAATAGAAGCTTCTTCTTTTTATATTCCTTTTGTCATTTTCATTGGAATATAGAAAGCAGACAGCTATTAGACATCTGGGTTTACCTTTTCATACCTGATAATGTGAGGTCATTATTTTTTGTTTATGCATATGTTTAAATTATGTAAAAATTTTAAATGAGTGAAAAGGGTCACTGGATTTGGGATAATCACAGGGAATTCCAGGATAAATAACATCTGAGTGAGGACTTGAGTGATGGGTGGGATTCAAACTGATAGAGCAGATTGTTGGGAGCCATTCTTAATGAATGCCCTGCAGACAGGGTTGGAGTTGCCTGCAAGCTAGAAGTTTGCAGAGCAGGTGGGCTCGTTAATGGATAGCTTGTTACTGAAGGAGGAAGTTTGGCTTAATGGAAAGAGTTTAATGTTCCTTGCCCCAGGGAATAAGAGACAAAAACAGGAACAAGGATGTTTTGAGAAAACCTATGTAAAGGTCAGCAATCATTTGGTGTTGCTTCTCCTGCTCTTCCAAGGGTATATATATGCTGTGCTAAAAAAATTCCGGGCTCAGTATTCACTGTTGGCCCTCCTGACTCTATCTTCTGTCTCTCTCTCTCTCTTTTCTCAATCCTCACTCCCTTTCTAGGGAACTGTTCGCTCTTAGCTTGCAGGCTCCGGCAGCAGATTATGGAGGAGATTCCCGAGTTGAGCAAAAGCATGGAGATGCAAATATACCAGTTGAAATCTGAGCACCATGCAGAAAAGGAGAGTTTTGTTCTTGGGGAGGACTCATCTAGGGCATTCATGGGAGATTAGTTTGGAAAACAGGTAGGAACCAGATGATCCTGGGTCCTGAAAACCAGGGATTGGAGTTTGTTTTATGTTCTATAAATCACACAGAGCAGAAGGCTCACATGTTGAAAGATGTGTCCTGGAGTATTGGGAGCACCCCCAAAGAGAAAAACCTGTCTTGTTGGTTATAGGGAGGGCCAGGTCAGGGCACCTGTTGAGTACATGGCAGTGTTCACAACCAACTCCCTGAATAAACATCTAAGCCATTGCATAAATACAGAGAGGAAGACCAAGAAAAATAAATACCTTTTAGACAAAAGATGAAGCACTTCAGGTGTACATGGTGGAGGAAGGAGATTGTTGTGCCCTGGATCTCAAGAATTTGATCACTGGTTTGGGAACAAAGTGGACGTTACGTCCAGTGTAGCATAGAGCATGTTGTCTTGGTGTTCAGAGGCAAAGGAGGAGCCAAGAAGAGAGGCAGATGGCAAACAGACATCCTCTCCAGAGGACTGAGGAGAGGGTAGCAATGAAGGTAATTGTGGCTGTGCCAAGGCAAGAAATCTCGTACAAAAGTTCTAAGATTCCACAGCCAGCTTTGACATTACAAACAATTTCTCAAGGAAATAACAGCACAAACTGGAATCGTTAATCAACCATACCCACGTTAGCCCATTATCAGATGTATCATTGGTAAATATCTTCTCCCATTTAGTAGGTCGTCTTTTCATTCTGTTGAGGATTTCCTTCATGGTGTAACAGCTGTTAGTTGGATGTAGTCTCATTTGTTTATTTTTTCTTCTGTTTCCCTTATCTGAAGAGACATCTCAAACACACACACACACACACACACACACACACACACACACACACACACACACCAAAACATTGCTAAGAGAGATGTCAGAGTTTACTGCCTATGTTTTCTTCTAGAAGTTTTATGGTTTCAGATCTTACATTTAAGTCTTTCATTTATTTTGAGTTTATTTTTGTATATGTTGTAAGAAAGTGGTCTAGTTTCACAAAATGTAAAATTTTAGAAACCTTTCCTGCAGAGATGATAATAGCTATGTGTATGGGGTGAGAGAGGTGAGTAGAAGCCATCACTCTGTAAGAAAAGTAGTTTTACATTTCACACTTATGGAGGCTGCAGAAGGCCACTCAAATGTTTATGTGTCCACAGCAGCCAGCCAGAAAGCACTTCTCTTGAGACCCAAGAAAGAAGAATGAAGTAAGCAGATTGTACCTAACTGCAAAAATATCCATCTATGGCAAGGAGAGGGCAGCAAACTTATGATCACTTTAAAATCTTTAAAATATAAATAAGTCCCTTAGGAAAGAAGACATTCCTATAATTACTCTACCATCATGGGTTAGTTTCCAATTAACAAGCTGTGCTTTGAGTATATTCATTCATTCAACAAATGGCAGAACTGTTCTAGGTGCTAGTGCCCCTGTAACAGAGCAGAAAAATTTCTTACCCTTTTCAGGCTTACCTTCTAGCCAGGGACGGCAAAGAATAAGTAACTATTTGGTGTGTCAAATGGTAGTGGAAAAAATAAAATAGGGAAGGATATTGGGAATGCTGGTGAAGTTTTAGATACTCGGAGTCAGAAAAGCCTCACTGAGAATGTGAATTTGAGCAAACCCCAGGGCTGGTGAGAGAGTGAGTTATGAAGGTAATTGAAGAGAGATTGAGTGAACAGAGGCGAGGGCAGGTGCAAAGGGCTTGAGCTGGGAACGTGTCTGAAGCATTCAAGAAACAGAAAGGCCACTGGCTTACTGTAACCAGAAACAGAAGAGAGAGAGTTGCAGGAGATGAAATTGAAAAAAAAAAACAGAAAAAGCAGATTGGACATAGTCTTATGAGCTATGGAATAATTTAGGAAAGCATGGAAAGATTTTGCACAGGGGAGTCCAGGATCTGACTCAGGGTGACCCTGAGAGCCGTATGAAGACTGAGGTGTCTCTAGTGGGGAAGTAGGGACACCGGAAGGTAGATCAAGGCTGAGAGTGGCAGCAGTGATCAGGGAAAGAAGCCACTGAGGAAGCTGGATCTCTAGGGATGAGTGCAGGAGCCGTGGAGTCTGGTATTTTCCACTCATGTGGAAATGCTCCTGCATTGCCAACCTTGGAGAATGGCACTTGAGCTCTTTGCAGTCATGCATGCACAAACTGGGCCTCATTAAGGCTGTGGATGAATAAAGGACTGAAAAGAGAACAAAGAGGATCTAGTGATGAAGGCCACTGGTCAGGGAAATGTCAGGCAGACACTGGAAGAAGCAATGTGGTGTCCTCATCCTGAGAGAGAGAGAGACCAGGAGGAGAGTAAAAGCTAGCACAGGCACAAGGCTTTCTGTGGGAGGGAGGGCAGCTCGTAGGGCTCCCATTTCCGTGGAGAGCAGAGCCCTTGACCCCTCGGGTGTCTTAGTGCCTCTTCCAATCATCTCCCTAACACGCATGCTTTGTTCTGTCATCAATACCCCTGGGGACAGTATATTTGATCCTCATTATAGTTTTACTTCTGTTTAATTCAGCTTCAGAGCTGGTATAATTCAGGCATGGTATAATTAATCAGTTGAGTTCTCAGATTTTGTCCCAGCTGACAAAGCTATGTAGGTAAAGATGTTTTTGCAATTTTTTCTATTGTAAAATATTAGCTTTCTCTTCAAATTCTCCCCCACTTTTCAAAATCTGTATACTTATATATATGGCTTAAGGTTTTTGGGAAAGCAAGTAGAGATGAGAAAGGAGAGGGAACAAGGATTAGCTACGGCACATTGTGGTAGGAAAATGTGCAGCCCATGATTCCATTCCAAATTGCCTATGGATTCATTGTATAGTCCAAATTACCTTTCTGTAAAATGGAAAATAATTGCTCCTCATCTAGCACAGAGAGATCTCACAAATGTTTAGAGAGCAGCCCCTGCCTTACTATTAGGAAAATCTGTTTTCCAAATCATTGGTCATTTATTTTTTAGGGTTTCTGGTGGGCCCACGAGGTGGTCCGAGAAAGAAGGATCGCCCCCCAAACACTTTCCCCTTTACTTGCTGGTGAGGCTGTAAGTTTCACATTACAACTGACATCTGGTCTGTACATGATGACTATTTTTATATGTTATTAAATAGGTCTGTATCAATTTGCAAGGGCTGCCATAACAAAATGCCACAGATTGAGTGGTTTAAACAACAGAAATTTATTGTATCACAGTTCTAGAGGCCAGAAGTCTGAGATCAAGGTGTTGGCAGGGCTGGTTCTTCTGAATGCTCTCTTCTTGGCTTATAGACATATCCTCATGTGGCCTTTTCTTTGTACATGTGTGCATATGCTGTGTCCAAATCTCTTCTTATAAGGACACCAGTCATATTGGATTAAGGCCCATGCTAAAGATTTTATTTTAACTTAATTAACCCATCTAAAGACCTTATCTCCAAATATGATTACATTCTGAGTCCTGTAGATTAGGACTTAGACATATAAGTTTTGGGAGGACACAGTCCAGTTCATAACAAGGTCTAATCTTCATTTGACAAGCATTTACTGAACATTTACTATGTGCTAGGCAGTTAGCCCAGCTGGCTAGAGCACAGTCAAGGTCATGTGAATGGATCAGTTGGTTTAGATTCTATGCATATCCCTCCTCAAAGACAGATGAGAGTGTGGAATAAATGGTGTAGTTTTTCCATCACCATTGCCAAAACACCCTGAAACACATGCAGTAGGTGCACTAGATCATCTTCATGAATGAAGACAGATATGCACCAGCTGAGTGCAGTAAGATAACCCAGCACTGTAGCATCCAAAGATGAAGGCTTTTCTCTTTAACATACTCTACTGGCCTTGAACTCAGAATAGACACTTGGGGAATGAGGATTTGGGTCCCTAAAGCAAAGGGGCCATTTGAATATTTTGATAGTATTAGTGATGACACGAGTCTGTGCTTGGAATGGCCATATAATTAGCAGCTGTTGATCAAATGACATGGGATGGCAAATAGAGGGGGCAATGTCTGACAGGGGGTGGGCTACATGAGGGGCACCTGAGACACTCAGCAGTGATGAGATTACAAAGCTAGAAGCAGAAGCAAATGAACACAGTGAAACACCATTGGACACAGTCGTGGGCTTTACTTTTATGTATCTTAAACTTTTCATATTTATTATATGATTGCTTTTTCTCAACAAACTTGTTGGGTGAGTAGAGCAGGTACTATTAATCCTGTAAAATAAATGAGGCAGTGAGACTCAGAGTGGTCAAATGACTGGCTGAGGCCAAACACCTAATTAAACAAAGAGCTGCTTCCGGATTCCCTCTCCTGAGCTCATTCTTCTTTCAGCTGTGACTAGCTGTGGCGTGTGTCAGCAGTAATTTGAAAAGGAGCTTATCTGTCGTTTTAGGCCTTATGGGGGAAGTATTTCTGCTAGGTTTGTACCTTGCCCAAGTGCCTGTTATATGTCAAGAGACATCCTGCAGAGGGTCAACCAAATGTACCTCTTATCCCTGAACATGACTTATGCTTGAGTCATAGCAAAGCGAAAGGAAGCCTGGCTGCCCCACTGCTTTCTTCATTAATGCCTAGAGTATAAAGATACTCTTCACTCTCTTTCCCCTGGATCACACGTTTGGCTTTCCTTGGCTCCCTAGATGCAGTCTCTCCCAAGCAAAGACACTCTTTCCAGTCTAACTCCAAAGGCCAGAGCCCTGAGACTGCTTCCTCTGGGAAGCCCTCCTTGACCTCCAAAGCTGAAGCAGGTGTCCATACCTTCTGCTTCATAGTTCCCAGCGTTCTCACGACACCAACAGCCTTGAGTGGTAATTTTCCATTGACAGCCCATTAACAGTGTGCTCCTCATGGGCAGGAGGCAGTCCTTCCTGATCACCAGTTCACCCCCCAGGGTGATCGCAGGGCTCAAGTCTACTTGCTGAAGGAATGGAAATAAGAAACAAAGAGTTAGTGAGAGCTTACACACACGTGCATCCTAAAAGTTCCATTCCAGGCACAGACGGTCAGAAGAAAGTGGGGTTTCAGGGGTGGAAGTGATTACTCTTTGCTGGAGCTAGTCCATGGTGGCTCCACTGGGACTATAACACCTAAGAAAGCTGGACCAAAAGGGTGCGTGGTGAGAGGCAAACAAGAATCCTAGAGATCACTTACTTGAAACAAAAGGGGGATGGTAAAAAGAACTATTTCCTTGAAGTAATGGGAAGTGTGAAATGGAACTCCAGTGGAAGTGTGGAAACAGCTTTCAATCATGATGAAAACTAAGAGGGCTAGGTCAGCCTGCTATGGCTCACCTGTGCAGTTCAAACTTTGACTTTTGAGTTTGAACCATTATAAAAATACTGAGTGAACCAAATCTCACCATGCAGAATGCAAATTTCAAGAAATTTAGAAATGTGACGACCTTCTTTCAAAGGCCCAGGCAAATAGCATTCAAAGAGGACATTGATATATATGGTGATTGCCGCAGTTTCCTAACTTTAAAGTAGAGGCTGTTCCACGCTATCTCACACACGGCTATTATGTAGAACAAGCCATTAAAAGTGACGGTAAAACACTTCACACACATAAAATGCTACACGATTAAACTACTACTTCCCATCATTTAATGTCTGAAAATAAATGTCTACCATTTATAATAATTTTAGGTGACTTTGAAGGCTAGTGGCTCATACGAAACATGGAAGGAGAAGCTGGGCTATGTGTGGAAGGCACCGATAGCCTTGTAGATAACACTGCCAAATTATAATAAATTTGGGTTGCTCAAATTGAAAATAAAAAAGTATGCATGTTTGGAAGTTTCTGAAGGTAGACAAAATACTCACATTTCATCAAATGAATTATGATTACACACGATTCAAGGTTAACTAAGGCTAAAAGCTTTCAAATAGAGGGAGAGACATTAGATATTGTCCCCAAACGTGACACACCACTTTATGACTGGAGTAAGGTCATTGGCATTGTTAGGGGGAACCAATCCAAGTTATTTCAATGCTGTGCATTTCTAGTCAAGTTTGAATCTTTCCCCCTCATATATCATAAAAATTGCTCTTATTTTGCATTCATTATGCAATTAGCCATTTTCTGGGAAAAATGTCAGCCTTAATTTGTTGGCTAGATTAGGATCCTCTTTATGCCTACCCCCTCCATCAAAAAACCCCACACTGCCCTGCATTCTCTGGACATAGGATCCCTTCTCATCTCTACAGAGAAGGGGCTGGTCTAAATGACCCCTTCCAACTTAATACTCTATGATTCTATCAGAAACCCTTGGTCTGGCAATGCAGTAGATTGACTTTGAGAGAAAAACAGGTTGGGGAAGGAGATACCGAACAGTCTCAGCCATTTAATATCATGCTTGTCAATGCCGTTCACCTTGTGCTCCTTCCTGAATCATAGCCTCCAATATGCTGCGTACCCTGACAGCTGGGGCACCATTTGCTGAGTTGAGGCAAAATACTCATTTTGCAGCTACTCTGTCTCACCCACGCAGGAAGCCATTCACCTTCTGCTGACCTAGCAGCCAAATCATAAGCTCAACTGAGAAACCGAGAGTCATGAAGATAAACAGAGAGAGAATGGACAAGATTGGTTTAAGCAGAACCCTTGTCCAGATTTATTCACAGCCCCTCAGCTACACCCTCCCATGCTGTTCCTTAAGAAAGAGAAAGCTGATATTTAGCAGTGGAGTGATTGGTTTTAATCCTTAAAATTATTGCATGTTCCCAAAATTGAACTCATAATGGCTTGATGAGATCAGAAAACTGTTGAACCATGCCGTGCTGCTGCTAACAAGACTAGAATGGAGGAGGGGACAGAATGTGGGAGTGCCATGTGCTCTTATGGAATTAGAGTCAAGAGCCAGTCATAGCTCTTTATTTTGAATTTAAAATTAAAAAGAAGACAAAACTGACAATATGAAATATTAATATCAAGCACCAGCCAATGGGTCCATAAAAATTAAACATTCCTTTTGCCTTTTATCACCTCTAAGTAGCTTCCCTTTTTGGACTCAAACCAGATCTCCTTGTCATTATTCAGTCCATACAGCCAATGACAATCATGGATGCTTGGAAGTGGCTCTGATGTGATTTCTTCAGCTCCCATTCATCACTCTTTCCTAATTTCTTCTAAAATATATGTTTGCTTCCACAGAAAACTTGATTTGTAGGACAAGAGCATTGGGCTTGTGTCCATTTGGCTCAAATTTGGTGCTGTGGTAACATTTTAATGAGATTTGTTCATTGTAAACCTTCATTTGTTGGACTAACCCAAACCAGCTTCAGTTAATATTTACTGTCAGCACGAATGCTAGGAAGTACAGGTACATAGTGGACTTTGCAAGAATATTCAGAGACTGCAGCTCTGTGGTGTATTTGGTTTGCTTAAAAACAATGTGGAGGAAAAAACTTTTATTTTTATAAAAGATATATCATGTAGACAAGACAGGAGGGTATTAAGGGAAGGAAGTGAATGAGACACTGGGTTTTTCCCTCTTTATTATTTCTCCCCTCATCAGCCCTGAGCTAGAAGGCATTCTTAGAGCTAGAAGGCATTCTTACAGCATGGCTCCTTAGATACCCATTTACAATCCTACACTGTAGTTCATTCAAATGCCTTCAGTTGATTAAAGTCAACAGGAAAGTTTGGAGTGTCAGGATGCTAACATCCCACAAGGTACAGTGTTTGACAGATTCCAGCAAGAGGACCCTCCTGTCAGACCTTGTCTGACTCAGACTGTTCCAGTGGACATGCTGAGCCCCTTGCATTTTCTCTCCACCCAGTCTAGGAGAGTGCCTCTGGGACATATGCGAGCAGTAGGATCTGGCACCATTTGCTGTCCTAGGCACCAAGGGTAAGCCTTGGCTGTGATGCGCCCATCAAATCTGAATTCTCCTCCAGTCTGTTTGATTGAGTTTCTCCCCTATTTCAGTTTTACATATCATTCATTTTCCCTTTGGGCTTGACAAGCCCCAGGACCTACCTGTCTGACCCTCTCCAGGCACACAGCCCTTGAGATGACTGAGACTCAAGGCATTTGTCTCCAATTTGACGCTCTTTCTACTTTATCATGAGTCCCTAAGGACCATGAAAATTCATTAGACAGAACCAGGTCTAATCCAAACTCAAGAGGAAAAAAAAACTTCATTTTGTCTTAAATGCTTTGTGAACACCTGTGTCAAATATCTGGGTTCTTGAAAGAGGGTAAAAATATAAGTATGCGATGGATCATAGTAATCAATTTAATCTAATTATTTTTCCCCATTTTTAAGAAGATAATAACTTCTAAATGAGGTTTATAAATGAGAAAAGGCTTGGAGGTTTCTGAGAGGACATTGCTGTGTTTCAGACATGACCTCTAAGCTGTGGCAGTGGAGTGCTGTTGACAGGAGGATAAGGACAATGCTTGGTAAGGCCTAGATAGGGGGAGAGAATTCTCAAAAACAAGACGAGGTTGTGCTGTTCCATTGCCCTTATTACCCCTGTCCTGCCCTGGCATGGCTCCAAAGGGCAGGACTTTTGCTTTCCTGTTTCAATGGAGTTCTGTTGCTAACTACTAGAGTTAGTGCAGAATCCGCAGTCTGAAGGCGCAGTTCCCCACAAGGCTCCCTTCACTTCAGACCTCAGTCATAAGCTCCGGAGTTCCCAGGCCACCCACACTTCTAACCAACTGGCTACAAATCTATGGGCTTTCCACTACCTCTCTCAGGTTCAATAATTTATGAGAATGACTCAAAGAACTCAGGAAAGTGCTGTACTTATGACTACAGTTTTATTACAAAGGATATACATTAAGACCAGTCAAGTGAAAAGATGCATAGTATGAGGCCTGAAAGGGTCCCCAACATGAAGCTTCCATGTCGTTAGGATGAATCACCCTCTGGACACATCAATGTGTGATTATCAGCAAGGAAAGCTCAACTGATCTTCGGTGTCCAGAGTTTTTATGAGAGTTTCATTAAGTAGGCATGGTTGATTGGATCACTGGCTCCTTTATTCAACTCAATCTCTGGATCCTTCTCCACTCCCTCTAATCACATGGGTGTTCTCTCTGGCATAGCCAGCCCCTATCTCGAAATTATTTCGGGGCTCACCATGAATCACTTCATTAGAATAAAGTCAGGTGTGGTCCCAGGGCCCACCATGGATAACAAAGACACTCCTATCACTCAGAAAGTTCCAAAGGTTTAGAAGCTACCTCCTAGGAACCCCCAGAGAAGACCAGATAAATTGTATAACATCTGCCTTTCCCTTCTCACCAAAAAGCCCCACAGCCTAGGAAACAATGCCCCAGCTTCAGTCATTGGTTCTCATCCCTAATTATTTACAAATGTGTTTCCTTTTACACAGCCTGATTTAAGACTTAAGAACAGAGGCAAAAATCACATTTATTTTACAAATTTGCTTTAGCATGGGATTCCTTTAAGCTCAAACTCCCCAAGGCATTTAAAATCTAATAATAACTCCACTGTTTTGTGTTTGCTGTCAGCCAGTCCTTCATGTGGAGAGCCAGACACTACAGGCAGACTGCCCAGTTCCAGTCCCAGACCCTTGTTAGCAGCAGGACCGTGCAGGATTGCCCTAGGGTGTGTGGCCCTGAGCAAAAATTTTTGCAGGGCTTCATCTCTATACAAAAATTCACCTAGAATCACGGTGTCAACAGGATCCTGGTATCTATGAAAGTGATACTCTGCTGGCCAGCAGGCACGATCTGCTTGGTGCAACACCCTCTTGCATACGAGCCTAGGCTGAGGCCCTGGGACAACCCCATGGCACAAGTCTCTGAGCTCCTTGGACATCTGGTTTCCCCCAATGAGTGTGTTCAGTAAAGGGTTGGAGAGAAATGAGAACTAAGGCACCTGCTGGTTTCACTGCCTCTTAGCTATGAGAGGACCTGAAATGTGGACCAGGCAGGTGTCCCCTAGCCCCACCCCAGCTTGCCAGGGTCTGAGGTCTAGCTGAATATTGGGCAAGTTACTTAATCTCTCAGTGACTCAGTTTCTTGTAAAATGAGGATAATTATAGTACCAATATTAATAATAACTTTCTAGGGTTAGTAGAAGGACAGAATAATTTAATATATGTAAAGTGCCTAAAAGTAGAGCCTGCCACAAAATAAGTGCTTTTCTGTGTTAACACTTTATTTTATTATTGTTATTATCATTGTTGTTGTTATTGATGATGTTAACTTAAATCCACATGACTCTATAAATCACTTATTACTTTCATTCACATTTACTGATGAGGATACTGAGATTTTAGAGAATTAAAATAATTTGTTCATGGCCACACATTTATTTGGTAAGTGTGTCTGAGCCAGAATCTGAATTACCCTGACTTTTATTGTATGTTCCATTGCCTTCTATTTGCTCTAAAGTTGAATTTATAATATCTTTTAAAAATCATAGCTAATTCATCAGGGCACATTTACATTATATGATACCATCTATAGAAGCATTCTTTCTGGAGGGCAGGATGCCTGGTAGATACTAGGAAACTTGGCTGCTAGGAAACTTTCTAGAAGCAGGAGCTGAGTAACAGAGTGCCAGATTATTAACAAGCATGTAAACACTGAGAGAGTGACACTGCAAGTATTTCTCAACCCAGGTTCACAACCTACCTTCACTCCATCACTAACTGAGCTTCATCCAACCTTTCCCTGTTTCTTTCCAGCACTGGAGGCTCCTCTCTGCTCTGCAAATGACCCAGGAATATTTAAACATCCTTACTCCTCTACCTTTGCTTCGGGAGGGAGATATTTAAAAAGGACCCCCAGCCAAGCTGCAGTTTGGGGAGGAATCACTTAGTAGTATGTTGGTGGATAGAGTCAAAAAAGAAAATAGATAATTTCAGAGCAGCCTGAGGGCAGTTTCAGCAGGAGAAAAGGCACTTTAAAGTATAGGAGAAAAAAACAGTTGAAAGTTACAGGAATCCGCCATAGTGAGATAAGTCATGTAAGGTGGGATGAAACAACTGGGCTTAGGGCCTGGGGCCAAGCAGGTACAGATTCTGAGCATCACACTCAGAGATTTGGAGTAGGGAGTCCAGGAAGAAAGGCAGGGAAAGAAACTCACATCCACTGAGATGAGAAGCAAGTTTCTGAACTAGGGAGCCTCCCTGTTGGAATGATTATAGTTGCGCCCATCAAGGACATTGTTAGAGGGTTCAGAAATTTAGAAGCCGAGGTAACCTGGCCTTAGAAAACTGATGCTCTATGTCAGTGTCCTGGTAGCACCTTGGCTGTGATTCTGACATGGTGGGAAGGGATAACAATGTGTTGTTGACCTTGTTTTTCAACTTTGTTGGTTTTTTGCAGAGCAAAACAGTTTCAAATGATTCCACAAGATGGAATGATTACTTTTCTGAAAATTGAATGTGATAACCACAAAAATTCACCTATTCAAGCTTTCAGATGATTGGGTTCAGATTAATCAAGATTTTCACCATGTTAGGATAAGTGTAATTTAGTGTTTTCATTTTCAGTTCAGAGGTGTTTGTAGAGACCTTTTGAAAGAGGTAGGAAACGAGGCTGGTGACAGCAACTATGAACGGGAAATGTCAGGACACGCGGAGGCAGTGTGAATAAAATTGAATTGAGCCAAGGGCAGCAGCAGGCAATTTCAAAAGGCTAAGGTCATCTGATTTCCCTCTGTGGTGTTGTGAGAGGCTTTTCAGCAGACCAGAGGATCTGTGGCCTATACCTCTTGAGCGTCAGTCCAGGTCATACAGGCCAATTAGAGGTAAAACAAAACCAATCATTACATCCCTTTGCTGATGAGCTCTGAACATTTTCTGCCACTCTCTTCACTCAAAATTGGAGAACCAGCTATAAGATATTTCTCTTCAGGGTTCTTGCCCCTTCTCTTTTGGTCCCTATGGGCCCCACTGCTATCCCTGGACACTGGGCTCTCTCACTCTGTAAGGGCCTCCATTCATAGAGTTGACTAATTTATACTAAAGTTTGGTAATTTAAAATATTGCTTTCCTATTTCCAGCTTTATCTTTGTTATTGTTGTTAATAAAAATTGAGTAGAGACAACAATACTTATATCAGGAGGGGACTTGAGGGAACCTTCTCTCTTCCTTCTAAACTTACTGAGTTAGAACACTGAGAACTTCGAATTGAAGCCAGAAAGTTCAACTCCTAGGCCTGCCACTAGGATGCTGTGTGACCGCAGGCAAGTCACTTTACCTCTCAGGGTCTCAGTTATCTTCATCTAAAAGGAGGGAAATGGGATAATCTCAAAAACTTTCTTTATAACATCTTCCAAATGCTACCTGTCAGTTACCTGGAGGTAAAACCAGCCTGTTAGCATGGCTTCAGACTAACTCCACGGAACAGCCCAGGGGAGTGAGCACTTACTTTGCCATGTGCCTGGTGAGGATGAGGCAGAGTCCATCACTCTGGCCTGATTGCCCGAGGAAGTTGTGGGAACCAAGGGTTGTAGACATCATGGACATTAATGAATGCAAACCTCTGCTTTCTCTCATCACACACCCTGGGAGGTAGCTCTGTTTGCCAGGGGCCCAGTAGAGTATTCCCTGGCCTGTTGTTATACATTTACAAGCTAGAGATAAAAGGTTACGAAAATGAATACTGTTTCAAAAATGTTCTCTAAAATAAAGCCCACCTCTCTCCTCAGCATGATGGAAATAATATTTTGCTACTCTAGTGACTACAGATACCACATCAGGAATCATTTTAATCAAGGTACTTTTCCGGGGCTTTTTGCAATAGTCGATGATGAGAAGTCTTGATAGCTGCTGTTTACATTGTAAGTGGGAAGAGGTGAGCTGAAATGGAATTGTTTGCTCTTCTTTTGTCTTGCCATCAAATAGCAGTTACTTCCAACTGTACTTTAACAGGTCAAAGACATTGTAATGAAACCTACCCAGGTCCTGAATTAAGCCCCATGTGGAAGGACCAGGGAGACTTGGAGCTAAAGAGGAAAGGAGGACAAAAGTTGGGTTTATTGGCTCCCAGAGCACCATCTTTCTTCCTTCAATGGGTTTAAAGCACTTGTTTTTACCTGGGAATTCATCACTGGCAAGTGATTTGATTCATGGCTTTGCCTAATTATACATATAATTTATACAGGGCAAGTCCAGGAACTGGTGCTCACCTTTCTCACTTGGCAAAAGGCCCACCTCCCAATCAGTCATCGGATGCCTCTCCCAGATTTTCTGAGAGAAAAGTGTTCTCAGCTCAGATCAGGAGAGTGGACTTATTCACTGATGTTGTTCGTTGCCCTTGTGACTTGTCATCTCATTTTTCTCTGATGACTTATTTCTACTCTTGGTAAAGTCCTCTAGTAAGTGGCCCCGGGGAAACCTTTCCATTCAGAATGTATAGCCAATGAGCTGCACAGCAATTTCAGGGCCCAAAATAGAAAGTCTGCAAGCCTGCCGTGCCCAGAGGGGCCATTTTGTACTTGGGAAGAGCCTGCTTGCTGGGACGCTACAGGGTGGGGCCTGCTTCTTTGAGAAGGCTGGAAGCCTCTCTGGGGTGGGCCTCCAGGAAAGTGGCGCCCACGCTCGGAGCAGATACAGTTTCTAAGTCACCACTCTAACAGTTCTAGTAACCATTATTAGTAAGCCCTGGCTTCCCTGCCCTGACCCAATATGAAAAAAAAAATGTTGTTGGCTTTCTAAAATTAAACCAGCCAAACACATTGATTTTAGAATTTCTCAGGGTAAGAGAGGTACTTAGATATTATTAAAATCAGACCAACTTATTAAGAAGAAAGGAAGGAAAAAGCTTTAAACAAACAAGCAAAAGCCTTTCTCCTGCTCTGCTAATGCACCTTGAGATGAGATTTGATGACAAATGTTGGGTCGCCTTGGTAACCATGACATAATGAGTATGCATATGTGTGTCTGTGTGTGTGTGTGTGTTGGTGGGGAATCCTTTTGTACCTCCAACCTGTTTCACCCTGTGAGTGCTGAGAGCTGACCCTGCATATGTAGCCATCACCCTTTTGCACCTGGAATCATTTTGCTGTCACATGGTGTGACCATGGGCTGCTTATCATTGATCATTTTTTCTGGGTGAGCATTTTTGATGCATAGGGTGTCTGAAACTTTGCCCAAGGGCATCTAGAGACCTCAGTCTCCTCTGCTCTCCTCATGAGGACTGTGGTTTGTCCCATCAAAGGAGGCCATTGCACCCCTATAGTGGTTTTGGTTCTTAGAAAGTCTGGTCTGTCCTCCCAGGCTGTGACTCTGGCCCTGTGTTATGACAGCCAGATGGGCACATTTGATCAGCATGGCAGAGGCTCCCTGTCTCACCACAGCATCATCAGACCCTGGCCTGCCTTCTCCATCGCTAAAACCAAAGAGAAACTTTTCTAATCTCTGGTTTACACTGGAATGCCAGCTGCCAAGAAACGGCAACTGTAGCTTGTGAAGATAGATCCTCTTTTTGAAGTGGAATTTGCAGGAATGGCTAATCATTCAGGTGAAATCACATTATAGCAAATCCTTTCATGCAGAAATGTCTCAGCAAAGCTATTCTATATCCTGGGAAGACCTCTGTTTTCAGCAAATCCTCTGCAATTAATGATCCTGTGCAGTAACCATTTTATGTGATTCTCGTAACTGTTACCAATACAGTGAAAAGCTTTGTACAATGAGATTTGTCAGAGAATGACTTGTATCCAAGAATAAGTGGTGTTAGAAAGAGGCAACATAGTGCAGTAAAAAAACTGGCCACTTTCGAGGAGTGTGATCTTGGGCAAATCTCTAACTCCGTGAATCTGTTTATTTATTTTTAACAATAAGCATAGTAATACCTTTCAGAGTCATGGTGAGAGTTCAGGGAGAAAGTATAGGAAAGTGCTTTGTGATCTGAAATATGACATTCCAGCAGAGGTTAATACCATTGCTTCAGACTAGATATGATCCCTGCCAGTACTTCAGAATGCTAGAACATGAGACTTACAGTGTCTTCCATTAACATTATCAAACAAAATTTGTTATTTTAAATAAGAATCCCATGCTTTACACTTAAGGTATACAGTTTCTAGTCCCTTGGCGTTAAGCAAACAGAGAATGAAGTAGTTGTAAGAGGGAAAGGAGAGGGAGTAATGCATTCCCTGGCACTTCTTGCAAGTTGTTACTGATAAGGCCGTAGAGTGTAAAGGTCAAGTGCAGGGGCTTGAAATTCAGGCACACTTTGGTTCCTCTTGTACTTTGCTATTTCTTAGTCTCTGACAATAGGCAAGTCACTTAACATCTTTAGTCCTCAGTTTTGTCTTTCGTAAAATGACTTTATTAAATGAGCCATAATAATGACTCATGGGTTTCTTGTGACATTTAAGTAAGCCAACGCATATAAACACTTAACCTGCTGACTGGTACACAGCAAGTGCTCAAAAATGTTAGTTATGAATAATTCTCATAATCAGTTTATGTTTCTTAATCATTTAGTGTTTCTTTTAAATATTTAAAAAATTCACTTAGTTGTGGTTTTGTTCATTTTGCTGTAGGTTGAAAATATTAGAACACATAAACGTTACCATTTCTATTTATGACTCTGAAGTTGCAGTACTTGGTACATATTTAATAATGTGAAAGCACCTAGCATAGTGCCTACCACATAGTGAGAGTTCTAGAAATCTATCACAGTTTAATGAGGACATGCTATAAAATATCTGTTAATGCTAGTGTGATGGTTCATTAAGTATTAAGAATAAGTATTAAGAATAATACTTAACCAAATATCTGGGCCCAGTCAGGTGGTGAAACATCTCTGTGAAGATGTTTTTCAATGAGATTAATATTTAAATTGGAAGACTGAGTAAAGTGGATTGCCCTACCTAATGGGCCTCACCCAATCAGTTGAAGATCTGAATAGAACAAAAAACAGACTCTCCCCTGAGTGAGAGGGACTGACTGCCTTTGAACCGGGACATTGGCTTTTTTTCCTGCCTTCAGACTTGAACCAAAACATGACTCTTCCTGAGTCTTGAACCTGATGGCCTTTAATTGGAACCAGCTCTCCTGGGTTTCTGACTGGCCAACTCACCCTGCAGGTCTCGGGCCTGGCCCACCTCCATAATCATGTGACTGTAAATGCTTACAATCAATGTCCTCTCTGGTTTCCTACTCCAGTTTAAGTCAATGATTGGCCTTGGCTAAGTCATCACATGGCTTTGTTTCAAAATCTTTAAGTCAGAGGAGGAGGAGGAGGGGAGAGGAATGACAATGTGACTTTTTCCTCTCCTGCTACTGGTTTTGTTTGGAGTGTGTGGGTGCGTGTGTGAGAGGTGGAGGATAAATTTTATTTGACCCTTATCTCACAATAATTCTGTGGGCGGCATATAAGCAGGTATTATTTTCCATATTTATAATTGATAAAACTGAGACCAGAGAGGTTAAATGACCTTTCTAAACTTTCTGAACAGATAATTAATTTACTGAGTACCTCCAATGCTCAACTTACAGGGAGGTGAAGATAAATACAGCATTAACAGACTGTATGATCTAAAGTAAACAATTTTACCAATTTGGCTTCAGTTTTATCCTCTTTAACAAGAGGAGGATTTCACTCTGTGATTCACTAGGTCCTTATACCTCATATACGTTAGGATTTGGTGGTTAGGACTCTGCGTCCTCCTGTTCTATCATGGGAGATCATTGGAGCCTTTGCCTGGGCTCCAAATGGTTCTAGGGTGTGTGAGCCTCTAGCTACAAAGGTCCTGGGCAAGAAATGAGTGTCAGTTTTCCTCTGGCAGTTGTAGTTAGAAAGTTGGCCATGGAAGATGTATTTCTGAGATCAATGGGAGCTGGGGCCATAAGGAGAGAATATTAGGATTCCCATCAGATTGTTTATTGGGAGAATAATTTTTAAGCTATCATCACTTTCTGCCCAGAAGTCACCAACTAAATAATTTTTAAGACTTTTTTTTAGCGTCTTTTCAGTTTACATCTCCCACTGGGGACAGCATGTCACCACTCAGTTTCCCCAATCTGTTCTGCTATTTTAATCCTTATACTTCTGAATGATCAGTAGCAGAAGATAGACCAAATTAAAAAGATAAAATGGCCGATGTCAATATAAAACTACCTGTTTGTATGCAAGTTTATGAACTTGATTCTCTGTGAATTCACAAGAGTATGCTGAACAATCACGTTGCCAGGGTGGTGGAGGGCCTGGGAGCTGGGGCTGTAGAGCCAGCCAGCAGGGCTTACAGTCTGGTTCTGACACTTTCTAGATATGCATTGTGGTGATGTCTTAACCTCTTTGTTCCTCAGTTTCCTAACTGTAGAATAGGGATAATAATAGCACCTACTTGCTTCATAGAGTTATTTTGAGGACAAAATGTTCTAACTCATATAAAGTGGTTAGGACAAAATGTTCTAACTCATATAAAGTGCCTGACACACAGCAAAAACTGAAAATATATATTGCTAATCAATTCTTATTATTTATGAGCAATTAGCTCACAATCTCACTTGATGTCTCCATGTTAGTTCTTTAGGGATCGGTAATTCTGACTGTATCCTTCCTTCTTAGAGTAACTTGAAAGCCTGACATAATTTTCCTTAGTCATTTCAGAGACCACCAGGTGATAGCTTGTTATTTCTTTTTATCAATGAAAAATTTGAAATGAAAAATTAAGTATCATTTTGTCTCAAGTTGCCTTATAAGTCTGTAGTTCAGATAGTGGTAGAATCCTGAGCCTTCACTGACCTAGCTTATCTTATTGTCACTGTTCAGTGCAAAGAAGCCATGATCAGGTGATTGTATCACAAAGGAAGTCATAATTGTGAGGAGAACAGTCAAGTCACAGGGGATCAGATTAAAGCCACAGCCCCAATCTGGAAGTTACACATTAGCAAACACAGGAGCAAGAGTGTGTTTAGATTGTAGCAAAGCATTTGATAAACTTTCCTCAAGACAAATTAGGTAGATTCTTAATTCATTAAATGATCATAAATAAAAGGCTCTAATTCATGGATAAAGGCAAGTGTGGGGGACATTTCTGCGCATCCTTTGTGGTGCTTAGAAGTTGGTCCTGTCTTTAACACATTTACTCATGATTTAAATGAAGAAATAGAAGTTCAGTGGTTAGATTTGCATGTGACGTAAAACTGAGACAGAACTAAATAAACTGAATGACAAAATCAGGATCCAAAATGATCTTAATCTGATTAGAGGGTATATTCAATAAAAAGGAATTTGAAAGGAATGCATGTTGAGCCCTGAGCTCTAATAAAAGTCAGTGGTGTGGGTGGGTACAGCACAGTTAGGAGAACTCAGCATGAGAGTTTAGAGGAATCAGTGGGCAGTTAAGAGAAATGACTGAACCTCCCCACAGAGCAGTCTCCCTGTGAGATGGATGACGTTTGTTCTCTGCTGCCTTGTGCTGCTGGATCACCCCTAAGACTGTGCGGTGAAGTTCTGGATGCTGCCCAACAGTGACCCGTGCAGAGAGGAACTCGGATCAAGATAGGAGCGGGTAACAAAAGGAAGACAGACTCCAAGGGAAGGGAAACAAGACTGTGTTTGGGGTGTGAGTTTTTGGCTCATGAAGTGCGAGGACAAGGTTTTAGCTATGTTATAAATACCATATCACAGTTTTAATCAACTATCTATAACATGCAAAATTAAAGGCAAAATTTTAAAAATTGTTTTGAGAAACATGGCATAAAGTTCGAATTCAGAATTTTTTTAATTTTAGAAAGGTGCACATAATTGAGTAAGTTAGATAAAGACACATCCTATGACCGAACACATTGATGTTTCTGCAACAAAACTGTGGATATTCACACCAACTGAGATAAATAAAGACTACTGAATAGCTTCATGTCAGTTTGTGTCAAGCTTAACTACCAAATATATTTGTTTCAAACTTATAAACAAACTTTTAATTTTCAAAGATTTTTTATTTCAAAATGGGTTGTGGCCCTGTAGTTCTTTCTATACCACATATTCAGGTGTGAAGAGGGAAACAAGGAGGAAAGAAAGATGAGTGAGGGGGAGATTTGTGTGTGTGTGTGTGTGTGTGTGTGTGTGTGAGAGAGAGAGAGAGAGAGAGAGAGAGAGAGAGAGAGAGAGAGAGAGAGAGAAGGATTGAGAAAGTAGAGGATGGAGCTAGGTCTACAAAGCAAAGTCTAAATTCAGGTAACTAACCACCTGCATGGCTGATATGCTACCATCCCAAAGCCTTACCTGAGCTCCTTCCCACACAGTCAGGTACCACAGGGAACTCAACACATGTGAGAACAGGGGGTGCCAAGAACAAGCAAGAGTCCTACAGCTCCTGAGCAATAAAAGAGGAGTCTGCTAGCACAATACCTCCCTCGAAAGCTCAGAAACCAGGCCCACCAGTGAAGTACACCCAATAAGCATCAGTCCTCAAGTTCATAGTAAGCTTGACCACTGACTGCCAGCGGTGACTGGACCCAGATGCAGTCAGCATCTCACCAAGATTAGCTATGAGAGAGGGGCAGCAGCTCCTTTTCTAAGAAAAATGAGAAGCGGGGGAGAAGGGAACCCTCCCACATCTCATGTTATAATATTTGAAGGTCTGTGAGGTAGAAGAGTCAGCTTGTTTCAAATGTCCCCGAAGAACAGAGTAGTATCAGTGGAGTTAGGCTATAAAAATACATTTTGAGCCTTGATAAAGTAGAAATTTCTAGTGGCATAAAAGTCAAAAGGTGGGCAGCCTCTTGATTAAAAAAAGTTCCCTGTCCCTCACTCCCTGGAGAGGGTTTCACCCAATTCAGGGTAGCTGCTTCATGTAGAGGGGTTCAGTTTAATGGCCATCTAAGAATTAAAATAAGAATTTCACAATAATGGAATAGGATCCTTTCAAAATAGTGAGCATTCTCTCTGTGATGTCTTCAGTCAAAATATCTGCCACACAAGAATGTAGAGAGGATGGAACCCTTGTGCACTGTTTGTGAGAATGGAAATTGATGCAGTCACTATGGAAAACAGTATGGCAGTTCCTCAAAATTAAAAATAGAACTGACCCAGCAATTCCACTCCTGGGTATTTATCTAAAATACCTTCTAAAAACTCATGGATAAATGTGAAGATGGCAAATAATGTCTTCATAGCAGACATTAATAATAGCAGAGTTCACAGGTACCTTTTGTTTTAAATCTATCTCAACAGAGTGGACGAGACAGTACTTACTAATCAATCAGAATTGGCACTTGAAATGAAAGGTATTTGCCATCCCTGACCCTGTAGAATAAAAGCAGTAAGTGCAGGAGAGAAAAGACAGAAAAGGTGTAAAAGAAACACCTTATGTATGGGGCATACACAAGCTTAATTACTATTTATTCCCAAAGCTAGCCCTGTCTATGGACTTTCCCTAAATGAGTACATTTCAGCGTCACCTTGAAAAACTCCTCTTTTTTCTCTGGGACTGTCCCTGGATAGAGATGGCACAGGCCTACCTGAGTCCCTGAGTGTGAGGATGATGGAGGGGGCTGGGCTGATTTCGGAAGAAGCGGAAGGCTGGTGATTGTGATTAAAAAGGGTTACAAGAATGATGGAAGCCAAGCTGTGCATTTAGAGAGGGTTTCCAAGCCCAGAGTTCCAGTCATGATCCACTTTCTTCAAAGGTGGGTGGCTCCCTGCTCCAGGGGCTCCTTAAAAAGAGAATTCACACTCAGACTGTACTGAATCTATTTACTTCCAGCATCTTCAAGGACCTGTAATTTTATGTTCAAATGTGGTCTGAAGTTTACCTTTGGTCACAGAGCTGAGTTCTTTTAGATGGAAGAGAAAGGAATTGACTTTTAGTACATAGTCTGTCAAGCACATCCTTCCTAATTCCAAATCTGAGATGGAAAACAGTGCCCCTGACAGGAGAGCAGGGCTGCCGGCCCTGCTAGGACTGTGTGATCTGGGGCTGGTGCTCCTGCACTCACATGCTGGACCTTTCTTGTCCCAGTCTCTAGGACCTAATGGCTCCCGGAGCTTCCTGACTGCCATACCTCTGACCTCAGTTTGAATCTGTGTGGCCCTTTCTAAAAGAACCTTTGCAAAGAATCTCAGTGAGAGGCATTCAATAGAAGGCCCTTCACTGGTGAAATCCCGGCACTACAGTTCCACCTCCACCCCTTAAAACACGGCCTGAATGACCTCTTTGCTAAAACATTGATCTTGTCCATGGGACTGATGGGAAGAAAAGGTCCAAGGGATAAAAAGAAGGCAAAGCTCAACATGAAACAACTCAGATGAAAATGTTAAACCAAACAGGTTCTTTCAAGCCCTTAACCCTGAGGGAGGAAAGAAGCAAATTGAGAGAATTGCTAAGTAACACTTGCACTCTGTGGTGAAGTGTTGCCTTTTGCAGATTCTGATTAAAAGAGAACAAACTGACTACCTCAATGTTTTGCTGGTAAAACCACCGCTCAATTACAGCATCCCCAAGAAATATGAGAGGATCTCACCCTTGCTATTGTTATTTTTGGAGACATGAATGAGGCAGTCGCTTCTGGAGGAAGTCACGAAAGCATCTCTGAATCAGATGGTATTTCACCCACCATCGCAGGCCAGATGACTTGTGCTATCCTCTACAAATCAGAGTTTCCAGGCTTGCTAAATGGGACATGAAATGGCCTCATCCAGCTCAGGTACAGAATATGGGAAGATTATAGTACAAGCCAAACTGCAGACACGGGCTCTGGCTGGCGAGGGCTCTGGCCTCGGCTTTCTCAAAGGGAGAGTAGGAGTGCAGGGAGAGGGCTACTACCCTGAGCCCCCAAAAAGCCAGGTTCTTAGCACCAGCAGGAAAAAGGGTGGACATGATACACTTTCTTCTTAATGTTAGAACTGGACCTGGTGGGCCTGTGGAGGGTATCTCTGTTCGTAAACCAGAGCAGCCAGCATCAGCCCTCATCCGCGCCTCCCGCCCCCGTTTCTCCCTGTAACTCTCTCCACTTCCTGTCTCCTCACATCCAATTCGATTCTCTTCCCAGCTCTAACTCTCTGCCATCTGGCAAGTAACTTCTGCATATGACCATATCAGAAACGAGGAAAATGAACCTGACCTCTCAATTCCCTATGTCCCATAAGCTCCTGTGGGGGTGCTGGCTGTGCCTCAGCATCTAGCCTGGTAATGGGAACATATAGTATGTGTTTGATAAAGATCTTTTGGTTTGATGTCCTCACAGATTGTTAACTCCAGTGCTAAAACCAGCCCTTCCTTTCTTTAAAGATCCCTGATGATTATTGTCATGAACTAGGGGTCTGAGGTAGCTTGAAAATATTATGGCAGACTTTTCCCCCAGCTTTGTGCAGGTATAATTGACAAATAAAGTTATAAGATATTTAAAGTGTACATTGTAATGATTTGATAGATATATACATTGTGAAAAGATTCCCCTCATCTAGTTAATTAACACATTCCTCCACATACTTATCTTTATTTTTTGTGACAGTGTAAAATAAATGTACCATCTCAGTCACCATAGCTTAAAGGTACATGTAAAAGATGAGCACCTGTAGAAGAAGAGAGAATGTGAGGAGTCTGAAAAAATTGAGAAAATGGAGAAAGGAAAAGAAGATGCAAGGAAGATGAGGGAATATGTCAGAGATCTTAGCACCAGCCAAAAGATACAGAAGTGTTCCTAAACACACAGTGCCATGTGCTATTAAAGAACTCTAGTACATACACTGTAAGGGGTACATGTAGCCGTATGCCACAGCAGGCTTGAAGAGACTTGCAAGAGCTGATTGTTAAATTTTTAGGAATTTTGTGAGTCAGTTGACATGATGTTGGTAGCTTGAAACTGGCTGTAACGGGGATATTTACACCATGGGAATCGGCTAAGTCTGCAAACCAAGACTCTCCCTCCCCAAAACTGTCGAACATTTATCAGCACATCCCTAAGTGTATATCTCCAAATACTGGATACAAATAGAAATGAAAGCATTAAGTACCAGTCTATATATTATCCAAGATGGGCCAACCTGTCCTTAGTTTTGAGTCTTGTTCATTCTGATGGGGATGCAAGACTAGGAAGCTCTAGCGTCTCTGGATGCCCTTTTAGTATTATAGGTTTTGATTGGCTGATTCATCAGAGGCTTGCCCTGGCATTAGAATGGAAGAATGGTGGCCAATCAAAACACAGAATGTGAAAAAGGTCAGCCGAGCACAAAGGGGGCTCTTATTTTTTACGGGATACTATAAATTCAGTATCGAGTTGTATTCCCACAGTGATATTTTGAAGGGAAAATGACAGAAAAATCCACTCTTAAGTCATCTCATAGAAGGCAGAACGCTTTTTAGCTCATAATGAGCCCCAGAGGACAGGCTTGAGCCCACACTAGCAGAGTCCCGTTTTGCCTAACTATGGCGTGGGTGGCAGAGTCCTCTCAGGGATTCCGGCTGAGAAAAGGAAGCTTCAAGATTACCGCAGCTGCTTTCTTCATGTCCTCAAAGGGGAAATCCATCTTTCCCACTCCTGGGGGCTGCTGACCATGTTATTGGCATATGACCTTTCTCTTGAGGACAGGGTATTGGTAGAGACGATGGGAAGATGCTGGGAGGATGCCCAATTTGGAGACTTTTCCTTCATTGTTAGTTGCTGGGGACAGTCTAGAGATCCCTCTTAGGTGGACCTCAGTTTTGGAACAACTGTTGAAAAGGCCTGGAGGAGGACTTTTCTGCACATTGTAATTGGTTCAGAGCAACAGGAATGTGTCAGGTAAAGATAGGTGCTAGGCAAACGAATGAAGCAGGTCAAACAAAAGAAATTTGAGAGGAGATCAGTGCCAGTGGTCCCCAATCTTTTTGGCCCCAGTGACAGGTGCTCCTATGAGAATCTAATGTCTGATGATCTAAGGTGGAGCTGAGGTGGTGATGCTGGCACTAGAGAGCAACTTCAGATACAGAGGAAGCTTCTCCCTTCCTGGGGTGTGTCTCTGTTCTTAACGGGTCACAGACTGGTACCCATCCGAGGTCTAGGGGCTGGGAACCATTATATCAGTCTACTGTCTCCCCAGAGAGGGGAGAAGAAAATGTTTGAATAGTATCTGCTTACTTACAGCAGGGCTTTCTGAACCTCAGTGATCTGAGCACTCATTCATGACTTTTAGCACCTCTCCTTTTCACCAAACACATTATTTATTTAAAATAGCTTGTGCTTTTTTTTTTTTAAAAAAAAGGTGTAGCCTCATGTTAAAAAATAGTCCTCTTAAATTCATGGGTTTGATATGTCAGTTTATTTTATTTTCTAATACATATTATTTATAAACTGATGACTATTTAAAAGGAAACTCTTCATTCATCTACCCCCGAAGTCACGGTGGAGGTTGCTGTGCTGCACGCACCTTGCCGTGAATAGTGGGCATCCTGAACACACAAGTCACTCGGGATGAAGCCACAGACGGCACCTGGCTTTGAATTTTCATCTTTCATCAATGCTTCTCCTTCTCCACCCAACTCACACTTGTCAAAGCTTTCATTTGGCATCAGACACATTCCCCCCCCCCCCGCCTTTAAAAAGCCCTAGAGGGCAACACAGACTAGAATTAGGACATCGGTTCTGCTAGATGAGGTGTTGGGTCGTGTGGATTGCTTCATTGTTAGGAATTGAGTCATTGACCTTCTCAGGTAATATCAGACAGATACCCTTCTTAAAACGGGTGGGGATTATTTTAGATAAGCATTTTGTGTCAAGAATAAAATTCAATAAAGTTAAGGAAGAAAAATACCAGGAAGCAATATGTATTTTCATGTCGTCCTTCTTTCTTTATCTGTGTTTTGTCCTTCACCTCTTTTTTCATATTGAGTTTCTTTGTTCCCAGCTCTTCATTCTTTCCTTGTTTGGTCTGTCTTCTCTTTATCCTAACCTCAATTATGAATCTGGTTTCTATCTTATAAAACTTCATGGTAAGGCACAATTCCTTGGTAGAAACTTAAGCCCGATGTACATTTTTTGACAACAGGAATGACTTTTGGAAGAGGGTTATAGGAAATATTTCTCGAAGGTGTGGAACACTGGTGGACAGCTTTAACGGTGAGCCTGGCTGCCTGATCGGACTATACTTCCACCAGGGGGCGCTCTTCCCTTTAGATGTCAAAAATTCTATTGCAGAAGTAACAATAGAAGTGCTGGTTTCCTTTCGGAAATAGGTGCTACTGAACACAGCTTTGGGGAGGAGAACATTTAGGATATGAAGCCAGTTGCAAAAAAAGCACTTGGTTTTAGGCAAATTCACCCCAAATTATAGTTATAATGTCAATTAACAGTGGAGCTGGTAGAAGCAGTGGCATTCGTCATGTAGTGACTTTCATGAGATCCTTTCCTACCCTAGTTGTCAGCTACCATATTTCTTTCCCTAAATTCAACCTGGAACCAAAGGATCCTCCTCAAGAAGGTCGCAGAGTATTGCCTGGGCCTGTAATCTCTATAGAATTAAACTGGGTTTGTTTTAATTTGTTGAAGCCTCAGCCATTATCTAGTCCTAACCCCACATAAGGACCCAGGAGTAGAGAGCAGGGGTAGGTGATCCAGACCACACAGTTCTCAGCAGGACATGAGGAAGGTCCTCTGAGACCGTATCTCCAATTTCTTCAGTTATTATACACCTATATCTTTCCTACAAATGCCTTGTTTCAGCTTTCAATGGTGTCTTTCTGAAAGGGAGTTTTAGAAAGTCCTTTCTGACCTGACAGGGTTCACTAAACTCAGACCCAGTAATATTTTACTACAGACATCGGACAGCAGTAGCTTATATATTCCTGGGGTTAGTGCACATTTTTCTTTACTAATTCAGGATAACTGAATTATAATTAATAACTTTCCTTGGTCCTTGCAAAATGAGCCACCATGAATAGGAGATCATGTGGAGAAATAAAAGGAGCTGTCCCAATATCCAGGGACTAGGGCTTTTTGCTTAAGCTATTCCTTAAAGAATGAGTTACTTTGGGCAAAATTGCTTAATCTTCTTTTAAGTAGCTAGTCAGACATGAGTGACAGAGGAACAAAGGAATAGGGGCTCAGCCTAGAGACCGCCCAAAGAACACCCTATTGATAATTAGAGAATCCCTCCTGCATTCCCAGAGACAAAGGACAGGAGTGTCATCATAATCTTAGCTGGCTTCATCTGGCTACGGACGCCTGTGCAGAAGGTACTACCTTAATTTGCTCACAATTTAAGCTTCATTAAATACTATGTTTATGCCTGGAAGTTTACAAATCTAGTTATAACAAATTCTGAATTTTGGGTAAGCACATGAGCACTAGGTGAAGAGTAGCAGCCAAGTGTCAATCAAAATGACCTCTCTTCCAATCACCTAGGAATGCCTTTGGAACCACCTGCCACAGCCCAAATATAATACAGGCATTCCCACTTCCGGGCCCTTTTTGTTGTGCTTGTTGTTAAAGTGCTCTGTTATAGCCCTCATCACTAAAACCATGTGCCTCCTTGGGAGTGCTTGATCTTTCTAAATATACTTTTAATCGATATTTTCTAAATCTCACTGACCTGTGATTCTTCACTGCATCAATGAGGAAGAACAGAGAAAAAATGCTAACTACACTTTTGGGCTGTTATCCCTCTCCTCCCCCATACCACTGGGATGACACCGGATTTCACATCATCCCAGTAGTAACATTCTTCTGGCCTGTATTTATTTTTCTGTATGATCTAGGTATTGGCATAGCACCAGTTGGTGAGCCAGACACGTTCTGTGCATGATCTTATTCCTCAAAATAGCCCTGTGGGGTAAGTACTATTATTATTATCCCCATTTTATAGAAAAGGAAACTGAGACTCAGGGAGACCAAGTAATTTTCTCAAGGTCATACAGGAACATGTAGCTGACCTAAAGATTGGGCCTGGATCTCTTCGGTTTCGAAGACTTTACTCTTCAGCAGAGGATGAGGTTTTCATTCAGTAAATATGCATTGAGAGCCTTTTATGCGCTCAGCAGGCCTTGCTGGCTGAAAAACCTGACATTCTCATTTCAAACCACAAAGAGAATGAAGAAAGGAAATGGTTTCAGAAAAATAATATGCTAGTTGAGAGGCAGCGTGGTGTTACAGGAGGGGACATGAGTCCCTTCTCTCCCACACAGGTCATTTCACTTCTCCCCTGTCATTTCCTCAACTGAAAAATGAGGGGGTTGAGGTGAACTCTGGCCTCTCTGACCTCACATGCTGCATTCTCTGGTGGCCTGGACTGAAATCAGGACTTTTTCTCCCTGCTCTGGGTGCTGCTATCCGGTCTCCAGCTCTCAGCCCTAACCTTTCCAGTCTGAGTTCTGGGTTATTTTGTTCCTTCCTCCCTCAATTTCCTTATTGGGGAAGCCCTGTGCTGCTGCTGGCATCCTGCTAGAGCTCTGGGTCGTACAGTGGAGCCAGCAAAGCGAAGGAGATTGACAGAGCCTTGCTTTCTGGCGCACTGGCTGCAGCTTGCTCAGAAATTTAATAAGACTTGCTGACTGCCCGTGTTCACGACGGTGGCACCAGGCATGCAGCAATATAATTCTGAACGAGCCCAGTTTAATGAAGTAAAGACAGTGAAACTTACAGCAGTGTCACATTGTGTCTCTGAAGATCCCACTGATGCTGTCACCTTTCCTTCAAAATGATTGAAAATTAAACAGAATCAAGGGGCCCTGTCTAAACCAAACCACTGTATTGGCCTTAATGTCTCAATTTGAGGTGTTTCAGCTTCCAGTCCACAGTTGCTTCTCAATAGAGGTTTCTTATTATTGCTGATAACAACTGTTTGAATAAACAGAAAAGAAGTTCCTATTTCACAAAAGGAAAAAAACTCATTCAAACCAAGAGAGAATGACAATTGCTCTTGTTCAGCAGCTTTATAATTCTTGCTTTTCTTTTCTGCTGGAAATGAAGCTGAGTTTAAAAGCTTATTTGATTTGATTTGTTTCTCTCCTCAAACCAAAACAGAATAGTTGTTTAGCTTTGTAGGAGCTCATGCTGATTGGTCAACAACAACAACAACAACACACACACACACACACACACACACACACACACACGCACACCTTAATATTCTCATTACATAAAATCTCAATTACCAAAATTGACAAGAAAAAAATCTGAAGACTCCAATGGACAATCGAGAGGATGTAAACAAATGATTTATAGAGCAGGAGATGTAAGGAGCAAAAAAATCTTATGAAAATAATTCAACACAAATAATAAAAGAAACCTAAACTAAAACAACAATGAGATACTATGGCCACTTATCGAATTAGCAAAGATTTAAAAAATAATGATAGCAAAGGCGATTCTTGCTCTTGGGTTCCTGGACAATACATATGAAATCCAACTATATAAAAATGTAGCAATAGCCTAACACGTTTTAAGGAGCTACTCTTAGCTGAGGGTTAGTTAATATTGCCAGGCTCTCTGAGAACAGAACCTTCCTTTGATGGCTCTCTCTCTCTCCCTCTCCCATTATACTGCCCCGCTCCTCTATCCAAGTCCCCTGCTCAGTTTCCATGGACACCCATGAGGGAGCACTCCTCTTTACTGCTGGACAGGAGTGGGAGTTCTGGCTGCTCACTAAGCCTCTCCTGACAGCCCTCTGGTTGGGAATGTCAGTAAGAATGCCTGTTCCTGAGGGACCTCTATTGGCACCAGTAAGGAGGGGAATAGACTCCTCACTGCTCGGTGGTAGTGAAAATTCTGACCTCCCCTGGGTCTCCTTTGACATTGCAGCAACAGGGAGAGGGAAGGATCCGTCATTAGAGCCAGGTGGAGGTGAAAATCCAGGCTCCCCTCGTAGTCTCTCTTCATACTGCCTGGGGAGGGGACTTGTTACTGCCCTGCAGGGATGGAAATGTCAGCTCCCTACTTGATCTTTTCCGATGCCACGGGCTGGGGCTTTGGCCTCATTACGCCCTAGCCATTACACCTGTGCTCCCCCTTTGGCTTTTGCTGACACGAGTGTTGGTGGGTCACATTTCTTTCTGAGACGTTTGGCTGGAATAGAGCAGTTACTGACTAAGAGTTTTTTTAATCAGGTGAGGCTGCCCCTTTCCTGGTCTTTTGGTTAGAGGGAGCAGGCTTGTGTTGGGGGCCTTTTTTAAACCTGTACCTGTGGGCATTTTTAGATTGCAGATTTCTTTTGCTCTAAGTATGGGATATCTGAAGCAAGCAAACAAATGAAAACTCCAGGGAATTTACCATCTTGTTGTTCCTTTGGTCCCAGGGTCTGTAGATGGTCTGCCTTCTCCTCTCCAACTCAGAATCTTCTTATGTTAGTTTTATGTACAAAGTCCAGGGTTTATAGTTCTACGTATTAAGAGGAGTAAGGAAACATATGACTACTCCATTTTCTCAGAAACAGAAGTCCCTGGAAACATTATTCTTAAATAATGTTTTTCAGTGAAGAAAAAAATGAAGAGCTTGGTGGGGCTAGGATGTAAGGCAAAGAAAAAGTGACCAAAGCAGGGGCGGGGGGGGGGGGGGGTGTGTGCCAGGGGGCAGGTAGTGCACGCAACCATCCAGACTTTCAGTCCACTAATAGGAATCAAGAGAAGTTTATGAGGAGGCAGCCCACCTAAAGGCACTGTGGCCACTTATCATCTATGATAAGCACAATCTGGTGGCTGGTACAGTTCTTTACCTGATATGTTTTAATTATGAGATTTATCCTCTTTGACAGTTTGTTTAATATTTTTTCTCCCACTGGGCAGTAATTGCCATGAGGACAGGAACAATGCCAGCTAGGTTAACTACTGTAGCTGACCCACTGTAGGTCCTCCCGCTGTCTCTTCATCTGTGTTAAACTGAAATTAAATCGAAGAGTTTATAATTTTATAGTGCATGCTCTTAAATAAGTGTTTTAAGGTGCTGTTCTTCAAAAGTTATCAGTCATATAAATATTCTTAATCTTTTCTACATTTTCTCTTCAGTCTCAAAGAGATAATTCTCAACTCTTGTCTCATGTACTTCAGACTTTTACACAACTATCTTTAGCTTTGATCAGAACTCAAACCTCTTCACTTCCTTCACGGCTATGGACAACTCCACCAACTCGAGCTCTTCTTAGTTCAACAGCCTAAGTAAGAATTAAACTCTAGCTTAGAAGGAGAGCCTTAGCTCCCACTCCTAGTCTTTCTCTCTTCCTCCTGCTTGCATGGATCTTATAACTATGGGGCCAAAGGAGTCAGTGTGTGGCTGTGGCTTTGAGGCTTTCTGATAATATTTATTTTTCTGGATATTCCCACTTAGAAAGATAATACATTTTGCTCTTCTTAAAGAGTGAATAGTTTTCCTCCAACTAGGTACTTTCAGCCATATATTGCCCCTAGAAGTTCAAATGTGATAATATTCTTCAATCATTTGTAGTTGTCTTAGGTTTCTGCAAATTTTATAGTGGTTTACTGATAAACAATCTCCTTTTCTCAGTTAGATCCCTATATCAGAACCTAGCTGTTAAAATAACATTTAAACACAGTGTGTTACTTAGCTTGACTCTTAGCTTGTCAGGGTACATTTGAGGCCTTATTCTAGCAGGGCTGCCACAAACCAGGACACTCCTTATTTTTCATTGGCTGATTAGAAGGGCAGCCCAGGTGGCATCAATAATATGTTGCAAGCCTAGAAAATCCTGATAGTTCATAAACTATTTCTTTAAAAGCTGTTTTCATTTTAGGGAAATTCAACACACTGAAACTCTAATTCATGGAAAAGTATTTTAGAGAGTGACTATTTATTGAGACTTTTGGGTGGGGGACTATTGAATTATTCTAATCTATTACAATGGTTTCCATCAGATCTTCCTCTTCCTGCACAATTTCTTCTCAACTGTAGCACAGCACTGGCTACTTGTAATTACTGGTTAAATGTAAAGTGACCAAGTAAATGGCATAAATATATGAATAAATTAATGATTGATTGAATGAATGAATACATAAGTGAAGTAATGGCCAAACAAATGAATCACAGCCTTACATATCTGCCTATCATAGCTTCCAATTTCTTTACCTGATATGTTTCATGCATGAGATTTATTTAAGAACAAATCATTTCAGGTCCAGAGGTGCTTGTTGGATTATGCTAGATGAGATTACTAAGCAAGCAACCGCTCACTTGGGCATCTGTTCCCTGCCAGGCACCGTGCACAACGTTTTAACAATTGGCTTCTTTGTGAACCTTTTGCTGAAAGTGTCCTTTAAAGCGAAGATCTATCTCATGAGTAAGAAATAACAACAAAAACACAATACTTTCTAAATAATGTTTCCAGGCTGTATTTTATAAATCATATATTCTAGATGAGGTGGAGTATGGTACACACCAGGACTGTTACCAGACAGTGGACATGGAGTGATGAACAAAATAAACAATAGCTTGCCCTCACGAAACTGATATTTTAGGAAGGGAGGGAAAAAACAGTAAACAGGAAGAGGTTGTGGCGAGTGCTACAAGAGAACTGAACAGGGTCCTGGGATCCAGAATAACAGAGGTCCTACTTTAGATTAAGTGGTCTCTAAGGAGGAGACATTTAAACTGAAAAGCTCCATTTTCAAATTGGACACAGGGAACATCGTATTTTACTTTTTAAAGTTCCACTTTAATAGCACTTGCTAGACTTAACATTACATATTTTCCATTCACAATGGTCCCACTAGACATCAATCGACAGTCCACAGACTGGGGTTTCCAAAATACGTGTACTCTGCTTTCTTAGGCCTGAGATTTAATAAACTGAATGCCTGTGCTCAGATAGGCTCGACCTGTCTCTGCCCATTTAACATGCATTAACAAAAGGGAGAGAACTGATGCTAAAAATGGAGGTGGGAAGTATAATATAAAGCTGATATAGAATCTTTCTAATGTTTTTAAAACAAATTACAAAACTGGAAAGATCAGAAAATTGTCTTTTTGCTAAATATCTAGCTGACAGACATAAATGTATACACATGTATAGATTCTTATGCAAATAACCATGAAAATATATGTTCAGATGTGTACATAGTACTATTAACAAATCATTGTGATTGCATAGATGCTTGCCCTTGGGGATAACAGCCCCATATGAATAATTCTTGTTATGGAAAAAACAATTTTAAAGCTCATTAATTATGCCAAAAATTTACATATTTATTTTTATTCCAAGTCTTGATTGCCATCTATTAATAAGTGAAAATGTGCTTGCATTTTTAAGTACTTCTGAATTTCACAACCTTTGTTTTCAAAGAGGGCAAAGCTCAGTCAACACTTTAATTTACTAAGGGACTTGGCAAAGGAAAAGGCTTTATTAAATAAAGAAACGGTTTTTGAAGAAATAGTTGCAGTTGAATAAATGTACTTAATGCCTGCTGAGGCCTTTTCCTCTCTTTTTAAAAAATTTAATCTATGTTTTTATCAAAGTAAAATAGGATTTTAAAAAAATCAAGAACCACTACAAGGCATATAAAGCAAAAAGTAGTGCATTACCCTACTACTCCCCACTCCTGAATCATTTAAAGTTTAAATTTTTTTTGAATTTATATTTGTATTATGTGTACTTAGAGTGTTTAATTATTTTCAATTTTAGGAATTATCCATTGAATTCAAAATAAAGACAGATATATTTTTCCTTTATAATCTTTACACTTTTTATCTGTTATTCCTGGCTTATTTCACTTGTTAGGACTTCCTATCTGATGTTAAAATGACTTGGTCTTTCTCTTTCTTGATCTTATATACTTTCATCATGAAGTATATAATTGTAGGGCTTTGTAGATTCCCTTTATCAAGTTAAGGAAATTCTCCTCTATTTCTAGTTTGCTGAATTGTATTTGTTTATTTGTTTCAGTCATGAATGGGTATTAAATTTTGTCAATTTCTTCTGTGCCTATTGAGATGATTATATGGTTTTCCTATTTTAGTCTGTTGATATGGTGAATTAAATTAATTAATTTTAGAACATTGAACAAACTATTGGACTATGACATATGATTCTTTTTAAGTATACTGATTTGAATTGTTACTATTTTGAAAGAATTTTTGTGTCTGCATTCTTACAATATTTCTTTCCATGAATTGTCTTTGCCAAATTTTAGTATCAGGATTATGCTAGCCTCATAAACTATGTTGAGCAGTGTTCCTGTCTCCCCTAATTTTTTAAATAATTTGTATAAGGTTGGTACTCTTTCCTCTTTAAATGTTTGATAAAATTCACCAGTGAAGCCATTTGAGTTGAGACATTGTGTGTGAGGAGGTATTCTATTATAAACCCAATTTTTTAGTAAGTATAGGATTATTTATAGTTTTTATTTCTTCTAGTTTTCCTTTTGGTAAGCTGTAGTTTTAAAGAAATTTGTTAATGTCTTCTAATTATTGAATATTATAAAATTATAAAAATATTATAAAATTAAGAGTTTATCAGTTATAGTAACAAAAATATCATCTATTTACTTTGTTGGTTTTTCTCTATTGTTTATTTTTTATCTTACTGATTTCTTTTTATTTCCCTTCTCTTTAATTTAGGCTTGATTTGTACTTAGAACTTAAGGGTACATTTTTATATCCATTAAAGCTATTTTTTTTCCCTTTAAACACTGATTTGAGTGAATTCCACAAATTTTATATTAAATTTCCATTATATTACAAAATACTTTTTAATTTTTCCTATTTTGTCTTTAATTCATGGGTTATTTTGAAGTATGTTATTTTGTTTTCAAATAATTGGGGATTTTTCCAGGCATTTTCCATCACTGATTTCTAACTTAATCCCACTTTGGTTAGAGAACATACTTGTATAATTCGAATCTTTTACATTTACTGAAATTTGTTTTATGACCTCAAATATGGGTTTATCTTGGTAAAGGTTCCATGTATATTTGAATATAATGTGTATTCTACTGGTGGGTTGAGTATTTTGTAAATGTCAATTAGGTCAAGTCTGTTGATATTGTTCAGGTCTTCTCTATCCTTACTGATTTTCTGTCTATTTATTCTGTTACTTTTTGAGCAACAAATGTTGAAACTTCCAACTATAGTTTTGAATTTGTCTATTCCTCCTAAAAGTTGTACCAGTTTTTTTTTCATGTGTACTGAAGCTCTGTTATTAAGTACATAAACATATAGGAATGATATAGCCTCTTGAAGAAAGTACTCCTGAATCATTACAAGACTTTTTTAAAAAAAAAAATAATTGAGTAATAATTCTTTGCTCTGATTTCATCTGATATTAACATAACCATTCCAACTTTCTTTTGAGTAATGTTAGCATAGTATCTCTTCTCAGCCTTTTACCTATGTGAGTCTCTATCTTTAAAATAGTTTTCTTATTCCCCATCCCCAGTCTTCAGCAGCTGCTGCCTTGCCTTGGCCTTGGGGAAGAAAGACTTGCATGCTTCAGGGGAAAAATTTCTTTCAATGCTCCTGCCTTGCCTTCAACTGGGGATCTTTAGAATTCTAATCTGTTATGGCAGCCCACTCACAACTATTAACTGTTAACACTTCAGCCAACTTTTTCCTCCTCCTGTTTATGTTGGGTTATCTCTACTGATTATTAAAAATGAAAGCAGGTATAAATCTCTTCAATCCTGTGAACAGTTTATTACTTTCTGGATTTTTGTTTGTTCAGGTTTCTTTGTATTCTCAACTCTCTGATGTGTTCAGTAAAACTATGAATTTGTAATTTATCCAACTTGTTCATTGTTAGGTTGATGTGATGTCCTCTTACAACTCTTTCTCCATCCTAAGCAGAAGTCAAAGCTTGAATATTTTATTATGGAAGAAGGAAATCAGGTTTTCTTATTTCCCACTGTTCTTGCAATCCTCATTGTTCTTAACATATATATCTCCTTCTTTTGTTCCTATACAAATATATCAATTATTTAGTCAAATCATTATTTATGCTCACATTATCTTAACTATATAACTGTTGTTTATTACCGAACCACGATGAGTTCTGTTAACATCTTTTTGTTTCTCCTGGATTCAATGATTTATGACAGAAATACAGAAAATTCAGTAAATCAAAAACAAGAGCCTAGATTCTCATAGGTTCTTCTAAACTCTCAGAATTGCAAAAACCTACTAAATCTTACTATTTTCAACATGCTCAAACACTTCAAGAATATCATTGGTTCCGTTTTCTCCTGGAGCCTTTCCTTCTGAAACCCTCTGAGCTCTTCTGCTCTGGAATGGTTGTGCTGTGTATGCTTAGTGTTCCACTGACAACCTTGGACTTCAGTTCACCTCTTAGATGTATTGGGGAAAAAAAATCTAATATCCTGCTTGGTATGGATATGGACCTGCCAGCCAGTGACTGGGAGCTGATCAAGTGAGGCGTGTGGTGAAAGGATTTGGGGTTGAGTGTTTCACTATTCAGTACAAAGACTTTTGGCTAATCTTTTGTTTTGTTCCTATCCTTATCTTTCAGCGTAGCTGTCATATTGACCCAAAGTTCATTCTGTCTGGATCAGTTACTCCTATCAATTCCTGGTTTGGGGGAGGGGAAGCTACCTGAATACACAGGGTGAGTGAGGGAATCTGGAGGCTTACCTCTAAACCAATCATTTTTACATCCACCCCACTTCTCACTCTGTCTTTCAGAATCTACCAGTGCCTCTAGCTCTTAAACTTTCTTGGTTCTAATAAGAATAGTATATTGCTTTTCATGGGCATCCTTATCTGCTGGCAATTAGATATTAGCTTTAGTTACTAATGATCCATTCACTTTCAGCCTTCCAAAATGTTTTCTGTTTCTCATATGCCATCATCTCCACAGGATTCAGGAAAGAGAAAAGATACACCTAATAAATCCACAAATTTTAACAAAATAATATCTGAATTATATTTAGATATAATATACATACAATAAAAGCCACCTTTAAAAAATATATAGTAGATGATTTTTGATAAGTGCACATAGTTGTGCAACCACAACCACAATCAAGATGCAGAACAAATCCATTACTCCCCAAAAGTCTCCTCATGTACATTTGCAGTTAATGTCCTCCATCTACCCTGAAACTCTGACAACCGTTAAACCATTTTCTCTGCCTATCATTTTGCCTTTTAGAATGTAATATAAATGGAACCACGTAGTTATATAGTCATTTATGTCTGGCTTCTTTCATTTAACATAACACTTTTGATTTTCACATATCTGTTTTATATATCATTAGTTCATTGTTCTTTGCTATTGTGTAGCATTCTATTGTATGGCTATATCACAGTTTGTTTATTTATTCGCCGGTCAATGGATGTTTGACTTGTTTCTGACTCTTGGCTCTTATTAAGCTGCTGTGAACATATGCATAAAAATATTTATATGGACATATTTTCATTTATCTTAGGTAAATACTAAAGAGTGGAATTGCTGTTCTGTGTAGTAAGTATATGTTTGATTGTATAAGAAATTTCTAAACCATTTCAGTGTGGCTGAATATTTTAAATTTTCATCAGCAATGTGTGAAATTTCCAGTTGCTCTATATTCACACCAAAAATTTGTTGTTCTTGGTGAGATTGGTCATTAAAAAATAGCTAATAGATGTTAAATGGTATCATATTGTGGTTTAATTTGCATTTTCCTAATAAACAGTATTGTTGAGTAATTTTCATTTTGCTGATAGGATATTTGCATATTTTCTTTGGGGAGGTGACTATTCAAATCTATTACCCATTTTTAAATTGTGCTGTTTGTCTTCTTATTTTTGAATTGTAAGTGTTCCTAATATAATCTTATAATCCTTAAATGGAATGTGTTTTGCAAGTTTATGCTTAGTTTATGGCATACCTTTTAATTTTTCTAGTAGTGTCTTTTGAAGAGCAGAAATTTAAAATGATGTTAACTTTGTCAATTTTTTATTTTATGTTTCATGTTTTTTTGTGTTCAATCTAAACATTGACCTTTGTCTTACTCTAGGTCACAAAAATTTTCTCCTGTTTTCTTCTACATGTTTTATAGTTTTAGATCTTATATTTAAGTCTATAATACATATGAAGTTAATTTTTCATATAGTGAGAGGTGTGGAGTGATGCTCAGTTCTTTTGTATATGGACATCCAACTGTTTGATAATTATTGCTGCCAATTCTTAAGGCTTTTCAGGGATCTTCAGTGCAAATTGAGTTGCTTCTCAGCTTTTTTCATCACTTGTTTAAGATTCAGTTTTTTTAGTTTCTTGATTAAGTTACTACTGCTTTAGTAGGATTTTAACAAGAAATGGATGATATAATGTCATATATGATTTTTTTAAACTACAATTATATCTTATTTTAACTAAAGCTCAACAACTGGATAAAAGTCTTTATAGGAAAAATACCCCCAAATAATAATAGTTGTCAAGTGCTTATTATGTTCTGGGCAGTGTGCTAAGTATGTTAGCATTCATTTAGCTTATTCAATCCTCACAAGGGCTTTATGGAGGAGGTGCTGAAATGATCAAATTGTTATTAGCATGACTTTGGTTTCATGACTAAAGCCCAGATGAAGGTGTAGGGAATATGTAGCATTTAACTAAAAGACTTGTTCCCTATCAGAAGAGATGGCTGAAAAAAAAATTTTCAAGCAGTATTTAAGGCAGTAAGGAGATTATTGAAAGAAGTTAGATCCAAATAGTATAGGTGAGTGTAGATGAAATAATGGTGTACCTTGCCCTCAGAAGACTTTGGTAAAAACCAATTCTACTTGAAGAGTTAAAAATATAAAGCCTTTATTATTGCAATCATAAAAATGAATCCATGTGTCTGTCAGTGGATAGGGAGGACATTCCTGGAGGTACAAAGCCCCTGGGTTTTTTACCCTGGTCGTGGATCGCTAGTCAGTAAGCCCCACTTACTTGCTTGAGATGGTAATAGCAGTTCTCTTGAGATAGTTACTGCAGTGTGCCTGGGTCTCTTACTTATGCAGCTAAGAATCTTTTAACTCCAGGAAAGATTAAAGTTGAGTTTAGTGAGGATGGAGTAAATAAAATCCGTAGTACTGTATTACCGTCATATTAGATTTTAAAAAGTTGAAATATTCTTTTGAGTTTATTATTGGTGGTGTTTAAGATAACTTAAAATTCACTCACTGTAAGTTTCACTTATTGAATTTATAAGAATTAAAATAGAGTTTAAGGTGTTTAAGTTGTAAATGATACTGATTGAAGGAGTTTGGTTAGTTCACCTTCAGTTGATTGAACATTAATTATAGGCTGTTTTAAAAGTGATTGTTGAAATTTGCTCTGTTTAGATATAGAATTATAAGAATTTTAAGTTCAATTTAAGAACTAAGAAAAACTACGTTTTTGTATATGTATCTTAAATAAATTAACTATTAATTAAAATTTCAAAGAGCAAAAAATAGTTCTTTCTGAACCTAAGAAATTGTGTTTTATACACACACAAACACACACACAGACACACACACACACACACACACACACACACACACACACACACACACAGACACACATAAATACCTTCACATTGACCCAGAAGAGAAAACTGAAACTCAGAGAAGTTAAATAATTTGCTTTAAAATCACAGAAACTACAGAATGGCACATTTGCTTACCCCCAAAGCCAATGTCTTAATCACTAAAATAATGGCATACAATCTCAAAATACAGTTCTTGGATATATAAATATACTTTAAAAATCCTTTTGAGATGGGTGCAATTTAGTCTATCACTGCAACTTAGTAAATCTCACTTGGGAAAAAGGAAATACAAGCAGCCCTAGTAGGTGACTTTGTGTGCATTTTGCTTATGTTAAGCATTAGTTTACTCCTTAGGGGTAACATTTAACCATAGGTAGTTATTGTTGGAAATTAGCTTATTATTGAAATTAGCAGTAACATATGTAAAGTATAATGATAGCACATGGGGAACGTGACCTAACTAAAAATTCAATGCAGGTTAATGCAAGAGGGGGCAGAAGAACAATTAGAATGTTCACTAACTGTTTCTATATATGCCTCTACTTCCAATTAATATATAAGTAAAAGCCTCTTCTTTGATTATAACAGCAATAAATGAAAATGTGTTTGCAATTCTCAAATAGGGTTAAATTTGTGAGTCTTGAATGTTACACCAGGGAGTCCAAGTCAACAGCTTCTTTTATGGATTAAAAACACTATAAGAGAGCCTGGTTAGGAAAAGAGGATGGATTTCAATTCTCCCAGATCTAAATAACAAGACTAGCTTTTTTCTTTTTCTTAAGGAAAAAACTGTGTGATGTTATTTGAGGTGTTAACCTCTTGCATTCAGCATGTGTGAAATAGGGATAATAATGCCTATCCTTAAGAACCACAAGGACTGGAGATGATCTGGTAAATCATTTAATACAGGACCTGCAAACAAGAAATAGCATAAATGATAGCTATTGTTATCATTATCATTGTTTTCAAGAATGAAGACGTTAACCGAGGCAATTAACTTGACAACCAGAAGAAAATACAAAACTAAAACAATTCATTACACACATTCATTTACACACTATGGAAAGTGTATGTGTGTTTGTGTAATTGCTATTATTGATTAGAGAAAAAGAAATCTGTCAGATCCATTAATGTTCAAAAGGAGCAAATACGCATGTAGGTGAGCATGTAGGGTCTGATAAATCTGAGTGCAGAACTTTATTCATCCAATTGTAACTGACCACATGCTCTGTTCCAGACACTATACTAAATACTTTGAATATAAAAACAAGAAGACACAAGTACTGTCTTTAATTACCGACCTGAAGCAATTTATAATCCAGTGGCAAATATAGGTATGTTAATAAATAAATCAGATATGGTGTGGTAGATGAATGATGAAAGTAGAGTGGAGTAGTTCCTTGGAAGAACTGACACCTGCACTGAGTCAGAAAGAATGAAAAGGAATAGATTGAGCAGAGATGGGTGGAAAGGGCTTTCCAGGTTCAGCAAAAGCAAAGAAAATGCACAGAGTAAGAAAAAGCATGGTATATGAGCTAGAAGCTTCAAACAATTTGTGTTGCTGAAAAGTAGGGCAGAAGTTGGGAAGGGTGAAAAATGCTGTTGGTGGTGATGTTTGCCTTTTTAAGAAGCATGAATTTTATCTTATAAATATTGGGGGGTCTGGAAAAAATAGGAGTGATTATTCTTTCAAGACTCTTCTCTATAAAAAAAATACATATTTTGTACAAACACATTTATTATAGCATTCTCGGTAACAGCAAGAGACTGAAAACTACACCACGGAACATTCAGACTATTAAATGTGAGGCAGCCATTAAAAGAACAAAGAACCTTTATAAGGAATAAAATGAAAGGTCACCAAGCTATACTATTAAATGAAAAAAAAATAGATGAAAGTATAACCTGTGTGGCATGATCTATTTGTATAAGAAAACAATAACAGCACCGGATCCTCTCTCTCCATGATGCTTATCTTTGTTTCTCTGTGTGTGTCACTTCATTCATCTTTCTCTCTTCTGACTGGCTGCATCAGCTTCTCCACTGATCAGGATGAGATGCCTGGCCACCAAATTTACCAATTTTTATGTCTTACATCTCCAGCCATAGAGAGAGGTTGATTAGACACTTGGAGCCTCAGTCCAAAACTATAGAAAAGAACTCTCAGTATGAACTAATTAGCTATGGCCTGAGTGATATACCGAAGTAGAAAATGGCAGCTCCCAAGGGTTGAGGTTGGTAGGTTGGGGTGGGGGTGTGGGGGGCTTTATTTATGGAATTGGAGGAAGGGCAATTTTTAGAGGAAGGAGAGATGGAGTGTTGGACAGAAAAAGGAAAAATATTACAGAGACTTTTCTTATTACTGTATATATCTCTATTATTTGACATTTGGGGAAGTTATGTACTATTTTATAATATTTTTAAAAGGAAAAAATAAAGGTGAAAAGGGAAATTGTTGGATCTGTGATTTAAGGGCTTCACTGTTAAGTCTGTATGGAGAAAGGATTTGAAGAAGACCTAAGTGATGGAAGGCAGACAAGTGAACTGTTTTTCAGCTTGAGAGAGATGAGAAAGGCTGACATTAGGGCACTGGTGGCAGAGATGAGAGAAGAGGGAATTCTGAGAAATATTCAGGAAGTAAAATTGACAGGTCAGGTTGATTTATATAGACAGGAGATATGAGAGAGCTGGAAGCCAAGGATGACACCAAGGATCTGGCTGAAATAATTGTGTAGATGATGGTATAGAGAAGAAGGGAACATTTTTATGAAGAATATTTTTTTTGGACATGTTGAGGCTGAGATATCTGAGACATTGGGAAGTATGTGAGTCGGTGACCAGATGGTGATTGGGGGAGTGGGGACTCCAGATTGGGGAGCTGGCGTGTAATAATGTACATTTAGTTGGACCTAGAATTTAGAACATTCTCATGTACCAGAACTGAAAGTACATGACTTCCAGAAACACTCAGATGAGTGGCTGCTAGTAAGAGGTGGTGAATCAGAAACTACTTCACCTTCATATATATATAAATAAACTTGAATGTGATAGGAACAAAAGCCCAATACTCTGTCTCTTCAGTCATTATAGTAATAGCTAAAACTAATCAGCTCAGGACCATCCCAAGTCTAAGAGTTCTTTTGTGTATAAGCAGACTAAAGTTAGAACACTGTCATCAGGCTGCCAGCCTGGGCCTGGTGAGCCATCACACAGGTACTAACTCTGGTAGTTAATTGATCAGTTAGTTTTTGACAATGTGATAAGCGTCTGTAAACCTACTCCCTAAAACAAACACGAAGATCTTGAAAATAGCTTCATATAACCACATTATTTTTCCTCATCTCATCCTCTTGCCTCCCTTCTTGAATCTCAGGTTATCATTCTAAAACTTTCCTTTTTATATAGTTTTATTGCATCTATGTTTAATCTGTTACATATGCTAGTTTTTGCTCCTAGTACCTTGCATCCTGGTTTACATCATAATTTTTTGCTTTGAAATGCTTATTTTCCTTAGAAAATTGTGAGAATTCTTTGAAGACTAGAATGAAGGTACGATTCTGCAGACACTATATGTGTAAAATTTTTATGCAAAAATCAATAGCCTTTATATAAACAAACAAAACAAATGAGAAAATAGGATTGTCAGATTGCCAGCATAGTCTAACAGGAGAAAAATTAACCATTTATGATAAGAACAATAAACAAGAAAAGAGAAACATTGAGAGGTAAACTTAGGAACTATCCAGGGTCTGTAGGTAGAAACATTTTTAAACACTTTTGAGGGAAAATAATAAAGAGTTTAACAACAACAAAAACACATTATATGCTGAGTAGGAAGATTTGGTATCATAAAGGTGGCATCTCAAATCAATGAGGAAAAGTCGACTTGTTTAATAAATAATGTCAAGATAACTAGGTAAGCATTTGGAAAAAAAATATTAAGTTGTCTCCGTGCTTCAAATTTTGCTCCAAAATAAATATAATAAAAATGAAAAGTTTAAATGTAACAAATGAAATTAGAAAATTACTATAAGAAGCAAATGAATTTTTTTCCCCTCAGAATAGGAAGGCATTCTAAATATGATGTGAAAGTCTGACACTGATGAACACATAAAAATTAGGATAAAGTTTTCTGCCTGGCAAAACTATTTTAAGTAAAAAAACAAATGACTATGTGGGGAAGAAATTGCAACCCTTACAAGAGTCAAGTACTAATTTCCTGTATTAAAAACTAAATAAATAAATAAATCTCCTACAAATAAAATTACAAAAAGAGAACTAACATAGCCAAAAGAAAAATGAACAAAATGATTTAAACATGTGGTTCACAGAGAAAGAAAGAAATATAGATGGCATCTGAGCATAAGAATGGCTGATCAATTATATTTCTAATAAGAAACATTAAAAACAAAATCACACTGAAATAACATTTTATACTTATTATATAGACAAAAGTTAGAAAATTTAGAAAGTGTTAGCAAGAGTGGGTTAAATAGGCAAGTCATGCATTACTGGTGAGATTGTAAGTTAGTATAACATATTTGGGTGGCAACTTGGCAATATTTATCAAATTTGAAATTACCTCACTTTTTGACTTAGAAATTCCAACTCTAAGAATTTTATACCACAGGTAAACCCACAATGCTTATACACTTCTATTCACTGTACCCTTATTAATAATAGCAAAATATTGGAAAGAACCTAAGTACCCATCAAGAGAGAACCGTTTAGATACATTATTTTACATGCCTAAGATGGAATCCTTATGCGGCTATGAAAAAGTGAAGAATAAGGAAACTATGTATTGATATAGAAAAATCATCAAGATAAGAAAAGCAAAATGTAGAGTAGTATTTAAAGAGTGATTCATTTGTTTAAAAAAGAATGAGTATTTGCTTATACATGAATATGTCTCCAGAAGAGGAAATATAGACTATCTCTCAAGACAAAAAAAAAAAAAAGACAAGGAAACTATGTGTCTGAGAGTCAAGGCTATGGAAGGTGGATTCTTACTCAGTTCCTTTTGAAACTTCAGTTTATGACTATGTGACTACATTACTTATCCTAAAAACATGCTAAGTTTAAATTTGCTTTAAAAAGTCCCTTTATAGATTTAAAAGAGCTCAAAACATTTTCTAAAGTGATCCCCCCAAAAAAAGAAAAAGAAAAAGAAAGGAGATTCTGACCGCATTTACTGAGTTGATTTTTTGAGGAGTAAGGTGTTGTAAATGGCCCATCTCAAAGTCTCAAATCAAAGATGGGTTCCTCTGGTGATTAAAATCTGATATTAAAGGATATCAGATCGTACAGCTTTCATCTGGTGACATGGGCTCCAAAGCCTGGGACAAAATTAACCCTCGAGGAAAGTTCTAGAAAGAGTTGTTGTGGTGGTGAAAGCAAGGTGCTCCACAGGTAAAAATGGGGAGAAAATAATTTTCTTGAGAACTCTGGTTTCCTAAATTTACCAACTCAGCCCGTAACTCTCAGTGTTGTCAATTTGACCTCTTACTTGTCTTGACATTTTGTTGCTAAAAAATCCTCTTAAGTAAGTACTTCAGGAAAACACTGAGTCATTAAAAGTTATCTTTATAGGAAGAACGTTCAGGGCTGAGATTAAGCGCTACAACTTTCCCATTGTGGTCATTTTCAGAGACGATGCCCGAGCACCTGCGTCTGTGATGTTCTACCATTGATCTGACTCTCCCAAATGGTAGCTGGACCAGGTTTGTGACTCACCCTGAACTGTAAAACTTGGCAGAAGTGACAGCATGTGGGCTCTGGGCCTAAGCCTTCAGGATGTCTGGCAGATGCCTTTTTAACACTTTTGGGACCCTGGAGTCATTTAAGATGTTAAACTATCCTGTTGGAGAGATTGCGGTACAGACCACCTGCAGCGGAGGCTGCATGGAGGAGAGAGACCCAACTGCCTCAGCATCCCAGGTGAATCTGCAGTGACGCTGGCTCCAGCTGCATGACAGAGACCAGAAGAGCTGCTCAGCTGAGCAGTCCACCCCACAGTATCATGAAAGATGAAAAAATGGTTGTTTTAAGTCTCTAAGTTTGGAGGTGGTTGTCATAACATGATAGGTGATTAAAACACCAATTTTCACAGAAATGTAACCAGAATTGAGAAAGCACTCTCTTTTGTAGGCATTTGCTTACTGGGCCATGGGACCTTGCAAAAGCCCCTTTCTACACCTGGAGTTGTCTAACCAGCCCCCAAAATGGGGCAAGCTAATAAATGTGAAGACGTAGGGGTAAACAGCCAATTCTGCTATGGTTTTAAAGGGAAGGGAAAAGAAATGCTAAGCGGGAAATCTAATCTACACATTGAGAAAACTAAATGAAAATAATGAAAAAGCCCAATGCTCAAGAGAGCAGACTGGAGGAGGGGGTTAATTCTGGCTCATTTCTGTCACTTACTAGCTATGTGACCATAGAAAAGTGATTTAATGTCTCTGAGCTTTATTTTCCCCTTCTGTAAGATGGGTAATTATACATACTCACTGGGTTTATTGTAAAGACTAAATAAGATGATATACAGAAATTGTAAGCATTGGCCCTGGCACGTAATGGGAACTTTAATAATAATAATAATAAAAAGAGCTACTATTTTATACATTGAGGGAAAAAAGCAAGTAATAAAAGAATATGCATTTATGTAATAGTGTTACATGCATATAACAACACCATGAATTGCTTATGTGTACATTTTATGTAGTGAAAGTACAAAAACATGCATGGAAAGGATTCATAATGACCAGACATCTGTGAAGAGAAAAGGGCAGGAAAGGATAATGATATTTTAGCTTTGGCCAATAGCTTTCTTATGTTTTGTTTCTTAAATCAAAAAGATATTTGCAGTAAATAAGACAAAATGTTAACATCTATTAAATGAGTAAGTGGTTATGTAGGCGTTATACAATACTCTGTAATTTATTTGAAATATATGATTTAAAATCTTAAAAACTTGAAAACAATCTATATAATCATCTTTAATGGTTGTGTCATACCCTATTTTACATATGTATTTATATGTGTATATGCATATACAAAGAGATTTATTTTAAAGAATTGACTTACCCAGTTATGGAAGCCAGCAAGTCTAAAATTTACAAGGTGGGCTAACAGATCTGAGACCCAGGAAGAATCTATGTTGCAGTTCAAGTTGTCCGCTGCAGAAATTTTTCTTACTTGGGGAAGGTTTGTCTTGGTCTGTGCAGGCCTCAACTGACTGCATGAAGTCCACTCACATTATGACAGGCAATTCACTGTACTCAAAGTCCACCCATTTAAATGTCAATCTCATTCAAAAACATTCTCACAGAAACATCCAGAATAATGTTTGATCAAATAACTGGGCAATATGACTCAGCCAATTTGACGTATAAACTTAACCATCATAATAGTTGAAGAAGTGGAGGCTCAAAGGGGTTCAGTGACTTGCACCAAGTTCCAACTCACATGGCCACTATATTATTAAAGTATTTGAAAAATGTTCTCCCACGAGGGGTTTACAGAAGATGATTACTAAGAAGAGAGGAGCCCACGAAGAAAGGAGCATGACCTTGGGTTCCACTTCCTGGTTTGCCACATACCCACTCTGTGGCTATAGAAAAGCCACCTCATCTCTCTGAGCTTCTATTTCCTAATCTTCCCTCTAAGTATACTCATATCTGCCCTCTATGCCTCAGCAAACTGCAGCGATTAAATGAAGTCACCTTAATAGAGTGCCTTCCACTTCTAACTCAGTAATTGCTAACCAATAAATACTTTCTAAGATACTTTACAAGCAATAAATACAGTAATTTACAATGCAATAGACATATGTCACTTCTAAGATTCTGTCTTGAGAAAGGTCTGCAGATACTTGAAGAGTAAGTTAATTGGCCCTGAGGTAAGCCAACCATCATCTATGGTTATATATGGTTATATACATGGATTTCTTTTCTTTCAGAACTGATTTCACTTCTAAATTCCAGATTCACTTATCCAACTGTCTATTCCACATCTCAACTTGAATGTCTCAGAAACATCAAACACCTAATAGAAATTCTTGATTTTCCCTGTACTCTCAATTCCCAAAACTATTATTCCTGCACATATTCCCCATCTCAGGAGATGGCAACAGCCAGATGCTCACCTAGAAGTCTAAAGTCATTCTTGATTTTTACTTTGCTTCAAGTCCACATATAACCCAAAGTAGACTTTGTCAATTCTATTTCCAAAACATAACTCAAGTTCACCCACATGTCTCCATCTTGCCTACCACCATCTTAATCCACACTACCGTTGTTGTTTGATTCAATAGCTGGTACAGTGAGCAAATAGTCCCCCACATCTAGTTTACTCTGCTTCCATAAAGAGTAACCTTCTTAAATGTAAATTGAAACATAGCATTCGCTTGCTTAAAATTCTTCAGTGGAACCTCATTACCCCAAGGAACTGCATGATTTGCTTCTGGCATATAGATTCAATTGCATTTCAAGACATCTTACTCACTAAGCTCCAGGCACACTGTCTTCTGTTTTCACTCTATTCTTCAAACGGACCAGGCCTTTCTTTGACCCAAGACCTTTGCACATGCTCTTCCTGCTGCCTAGAACTCTCCCACACAACACATGGCTGGCTCCTATCAACAACCTTATTACAACTCAAAAGTAATCTCTCAGAGAGGCCTTTCCAGCCGTTCCATCCAAAGTCATCCCCTCCTCCAAGCCACCTTTCCCAACACACAAACTCAGCTACTTGGCTGTTTACTGCACAACACTTATCACAATTGGTAACTTTTTAAAATCACTTGTCTATTTATTTGTATTCTGTCTTTTTCACTAGCAAGGTAGTTGGTGCTCAGTAAATACTTAATTAATAAAAAAAAAATGGAGGACTTACAAATAAAGTCAAATTGTACTCCTCAATCACAAGCTTGGGATCAACGCTTCTATAACTCTGTTTGTGAGCCTTGATCATTGACTCGTTTGATTTTGTGAGTGACTTACATCTCTTTCCCGGATGTGTGGGATAGGTATAATCAACTCTTATAGATGTGTTCCTGACCAGTTATTTGTGGGCTTATTACAGTTTTCCTGACTCCTAGCTCTTTTTAAATACATGTGGGCAGCTTGCTCTATAATAGAATTTTCTATTATAAATCTTTTTTTTTTTTGTAAATGGAATGATTCATTCCCTAATTTCTTCTGGGTTAGCTTAAAAGACAGATATACCTGACTTGCATAAATGTGTAAAAAAACTTTGAAATTAATTTGACTTTGACTATGTAATGACGACTCTCTTAGGTGCTGTGTTCCTGCCTTGTTTAGCAGGACTCAGCAGGATTTTATCATCCAGTCCCCAATACACATGATTAGCCCAACCCAAGAATGACATTAGATTTCTTACTCAGAGATGTATCTCTCTGCTAACTGAAATGCCACAAAAAGCAGAGGTTCTGACACAAAGGAAAGATAAATATCCGTGAGAATATAAGAAGCTTTATTGATCATTTATGGTTCATTGTCATCCCACTCATTCTGGAAACTCCCAGTGAATCCACTAACCTACCCCAGTATCCCCGAGCCTCTGCTAGCCCTGAAATGCTAGGCCTCTGTCAGCTGCAGCCGCAGCTACTTCGTGATGCCCTGCCTTCCATTCTGCTTATATTCAGCTTCGTCTTTCTCCCTCCACACTCTGGGCTCTTGCTCTGACTCTCTCACCAGGTTTGATGTAGGCTCTCCACTCAGCCTGTGGGAACTTGACTCCTTACAGAGCTTCTGGCTTCACTCATTTCATGTGCCTGCATCCCTTACAAAGGAATAACTAGTGTGTGCCCCGGCTTGCACCATGTATGCCATTCCTGAACACTTTGGCTGCCCAGCTGGGACCCCCGTGGACAGGTTACTCTCCACTCCATGGAGCCTGAGGATTTGAAGAAGACTTTATCAGGGTCCTTCTTCACGTGGGAAAAGAATAAAAATAACGTATAATTTCTAATTGCTTCAGAATTGTTCAAAAAGGAAAGCAAATCTTGATAGAGGGAGGGAGAAATCTCAACATCAATGGCACCAACTGCCTGATGAGCATCCAAACTGCTCCACTAACTCCAAACTGGCTCTTTTGTTCAACAGACACCAGCAAGGTTCCAGACACTGTGCTGGTGACAGCCATGTTAAGATACAGTTTCTACCTTCAAAGAGCTCACAGTCTAATGAGGGCCAAATACAACAAAGCAAACAATTCCCTAACAATGATAGTTATTATGAGAGTGATTGTACCATGAGTTATTGGAACAAGTGATGGGAACCTAAACCAGGTGGTGATATTGAAAGTGATGGATGGGACAGAGCCCATAAAACAATCTGCAAGTAGAAATGGAAGGACATATTGATGGTTTTACACGAGCAAACAGCCAATGGAGGAGCAGAGAATTACATCATCTTGTTTGACTTTTGTAAATTGCTTTGTATCTCCCAGGACACATTGATGTGCGACTTATTTTGTTTTGGTGGTTTTTTTTTTTTTAATAGTCTCGAATTAAAGGTAAGTTGCAAATATAGAACAAAAAACTTTGTTCCTAAACCACTAAGTTGCTAAATGATAGTCTGTCAACCCTGAACTCTAGTGTATTTCCTACAAGCAAGGATATTTTCCTATTAAACCACAATTTAACCACCAAAGCCAGGAAAGTAACATTGCTGCATCATCACGATCTAGCCCTCAGATCTCATTTAAGTTTTTCCCATAGTGTCACTTAGAGCAAAAAAGACATAGTCCAAGATCACACACTGCATTTCATTTTCATGTCTCTTGAGTCTCCTTCAGTCTGCAACAGTTTCATTGGCTTTTCTTGTCTTTATGACCTTGACAATTTGTAGATTTTAGATCAATAATTTATGGGATGTCCTTTGATGTGCTCTCACTGTTGGAGAAAGAAGTTAGTTCTTTGTAGTTAGATTCAGGTTATGCATCTTTGGCTGGAACATCACAGAAGTTGATGTACTCCTCTCATTTCACATGACTGGGTATTATATCATTTCAATTTATTCCATTATGATCACTTGATCAATTTATTTCATTATGATCACTTGATTAAAGTGTTGATTATAGTCTTCTCCACTGTAAAGTTACATTTTCTTGTCTTTATAATTAAAAAATATTTTGTAGAGAGGTAATTTGAGATGATGTAAATAACCCATTTCTTATCAGACCTTTATTCATTTCTTCATACATTTCCAGATCCATGGTTTCCAATATTATTCATTAGGTTATATTTTATTATTCTTATTATTTATTCTATGCTAAAATTTATCACATATGGCCATTTGGAACCCCTACCAGCTAGTGTTAACATTCCCATCATTTATACTGGTGCAACAAGACTCACTTTGCACTCTCCCTGTCCCAGCTACAGAATTAGCAACTTCTCCCAGGAGCCCTGGGTCCGTTTAGTGAAACATGGTATTTGGAAGCCAAGAGAAGGTAGTAGGCGTTCTTGCTGCTATTGGGGCTTTGCTGATCCTGAGATATTAATAGAGAGAACTAGGGAACACACACACACACACACACACACATACACACACACACACACACACACAATACACACACATCGGTTTTTGTTTCTGCATCTATTTATAATTCCAAGCCAGAGCCACACGGGCCATTCTAACTTTCTCTCTTTCTATACTGGTGACTCCTTTCTCCAGCAATAAGCACCTGGCTTCCATTGTCATTGATATATTTATTTATTTGATCAATCTCTTTCTAAGTAACCAATACCCTGTAGTTAGGACTGCCCCTCCCCATTGTACATGGATGCCTTCTTCACTCTTTTCAGGTTCAGACACCCTGAACCCCAATCCCTACCCCCACTAGGAAAATCTTTTGATCCCACTCAGGCTCTATTACTTTGTACTGGGCTACCTTCCCACATGTATGGCCCTCCTGACAGCTCCCTCCCCATATCTTGCCCTACAGTTCCAGGAAAGAGTAGGGGAAGATGGGACAGGTAAATGCATAGAGAAGAAAGAAAAGTGGAAAGGAGAAAAGGGAAGGGAAAAGGAAAAGAAATAATGAAAGTCATTGTTTGAATTCTTACAGTGACCTTGTTAGTAGTTGAAGTTAGCATTATTCTCCTTTTAAAGATGAGGATATTGGTCTCAAGTCCAAAGAAGTGTAGAGCTGAGAGTCGTTTCTAGATCTTCTGAGTCCAGTTCTAGAACATCAACATTGCACAGCCTATATAGAGATTCCAAAAAATGAAAATTATTACTTGAATTAAAATTTATCTGCAAGAAATGTAATTGTAGTGATAAAAATGTGCCTTGGCTACTAATTCACAGGAGATCTTGATGGTTCCTTGGTGGTCCCTGGAGACATCCTCGCACTAGCTATTCTTAACCACCACCATCAAAGATTTCCTCATCGGAGAGGAAAGGTGTTGAGCCCTTCTCTTTCTTCTCAGCAGAGGACAGCTTTTTTAAAGATTATCCCAGCAAGGGCCACCATTCAAGGTCTTTTCCAGAATGTTGTGGGTAAGAGTTTGAGCTCTAGGAGTCTAAGAACAGTACTACTCAAAGGACGGTGGTGGCCACAAAACCTGCTGGGAGCTCATTAGGAATTCTGACTCATGAGTCCCACTTGAGCCAACTGAAGCAGCATTTTCTGAATGAGTCCAGACTTCCAGGGAGTTCATATGCTCACCTACTCCAGAGCTCTGGTCTGGAGCCTGATGTCTTACGTTTCTACAAAGTTCCCACGAGATGCCAATATTCTTGCTCCTGGGACCACAATTTGGGTGGGAAATTCAAGAACTACCCAATCAGAATCAGTGTTTAGTCAGATCCCACAAGGTTCAGATGTCCATTAAAGTCGGAGAAGCACTTCTGTGGAGCTCTCTCTTCTGAGCTGCACCACAACACTGAGGCAAGTCAGAGAACAAAATGCCTCTTTGAGTTGCTTTGCTATTGACTAAAGTGAAATTAAGTCGGTACATAAAGCAAATATCTTTTCCATGTTGAGCAAGTGTCATAAATTAATTTGGGATTAAAATTTTAGGACTGTCATGCCAGATTGGGACCTTTGCACTTGCTATTCTCTCTGCTTAGAATGATTTTCCTCTTCCTTTTTTTCCTAGATAGCCCTACGATCTTGACTCAACATGTCACTTTCTCAGGAATGTATTCACTGACTGTCAATTAGGCCAAGTCCCCAGAAGTATGTGCTTTCTTAGCACTATGAGTTGTAATTTTACATGAATATAATCCTGCATCTTCTGTGAGCTGCACAGGAGCAGGCACCATGTCTCATTTTATTCACTTTTATATGTTTATCACCTAGCACAATGCCTAGCCAGCACTAGATTTTCAATAAATATCTGTCGAATGCAGGGCATAGTAGGAGCCTCTAAGATAGATTCTAATAACGGGCTCCTTCTGATAGTCACACTCATGTTAAATCTCCTCTCTTTGTGTATAGGCTGGCTATTGTGACTCTCTTCTCATGAACAGAGTGTAACAAAAGTAATGACCAAATTACCTTCAAGACTAGGTTACAAATAGACTTCAAAAAGACTATGACTTTGTCTTGCATACGTTCTCTCATGCTATTGCTTTTCATTCTGAAGAGAGCCATATTATGAGCTGCCCTGTGCAGAAGCCCTCATGGAAAGGAATTGATGTCTCCAGTGAGCAGTCAGTGAGGACCTAAGGCCTGCCAATGACATATGACTGGGCTTAAGTGTAGATCATCCCTCACTTAAGACTTCAGATGAGACTGCAATTCTGGCCAACACTTTCATAGTAACCTTGGAGAGACCTGGAACCAGAGGTACCAAGCTACAGTGTACCCAGATTCCTGACCCATGATAAGATCTTATATTGTTTATTGTTTGAAGCACTGTGTTTGGGGTAATTTGCTGCACAAAAGTAGATGACTAACAAAAGGTAAATTATTGAATATTACATGTTAGATAGCTCACATATACTTGTTAAAACCTTTCTCCTAAAGATAATGTGTCATCCCTGCCTTACAGATGAAGGTATAGATGATCCAAAAGACTAAGTAACTTGCCCTAGTCACAGCTGGTCAATTGCACAACAGGATTTGAATTCATATCTATTTAGCTTCAAAGCTGGGTTATTTTTAACAAAACATTCTACCTCAAAACTTAAAACAGAGTTTTCATTTTTCATAGTTTTTACCAAAGCAGAAGAGGGGAAAGAAAATGTCCTAGTTCTTTACATTTTCATGGTATGAATCATAGCCAACTTTTCTAAGTAGTTTTAGTTCACCCTTTCATGAATCTTTCACAAAGATACTATAGATTGAATTTAGATTTTTTTTCCTAACTCCTACCACCACCCACTTACAGTCCATTCTCTTCATTTCTCCAGCCTCATCTGGGGCTGGACCACAGTCATCTCTCAGACCCACAACCCATGACTCACACTACAGAGAATGTGATCCTTTGATGAACACTATAAAAATTGGGAAAATGGAAGAAAGAATGAGTCATGTACCACAAGTTTGATTTTTTTTGCTTTGTTTGATTAAAGTTCCTTGAAAACCAGCAGTTATAGGCTTAGGGAGTTGGCCAGATGAGAGAAATAGTGAAAACTAAGGCAAGACTCAAGTAATTCCACAGTAGAGTAAGGATTGCAGAGTCTCTTGCCCATGTATCAATACATATGGCAGAGACTTCTCGTCAATCTCTTTGCCTATAGGTCTACTAACAGAGAGGACTCCCCCTCACCCCCAGGATTGTGAGAAATGGGAAATCTGCTGATCTGAAGCAGCTGGCACATGTGTGACAACTATTTGATACCTCATGTTAATCTTTAAAATTCATACAAAAATGCCCATTATATTACATGACAAATGCCTATTTGTTCAATACAAAAAAGATAGTCTTCCCCAGATTTTCAAGTATAATTCATGTTTAAAGAAATTCTCCATTTCCTGTGGCTTTACACAACCTCCTCACCACTACCCACCTCCTCCCCCCACACACCCACACTCTGTATACATATATGTAGAAGGAATTGAGAATATTCATTTTTTTGTAGCTTACGTTGCTTCAGAAAAAATGACTTTGTCAATAAAAAACAGACTTTCAGGAACTCCCGAAACAAAACTATAAACAAAACCCACTGAACTGTGTCTACCAGTTAAATTACCTAAAAGGGAAAATCAATTATCAAGCTTCTGACTAAATGCCGGATTTCTGAAGTACAAGGATTGTCCTAGAAGGTTTTTTTTTTTTTTTTTCCTTTTTTCTCTCTAAGCTTGTTCTACTCCTGCAGATCCTCTGCTATTTAATACCCTCTTGGCACTTAGTTTATTTTTCTCTCTTGATTGCTTCTGAATACTGTAATCCTCTTTTCTGGTTACTGTCCCTTTTACTACAGGTAAATCAACTGTATCCAATAGTGGGACAGATGCCACATGAAAGAATAAAGTGACAATTGCTTTATCTGAGGCTGTCACTCACCTTTGGGGTTGAGAGGCAGACATTTTAAGAGTTTAAAGGCTCAAATGCGTCTAGGAAACAGATGAGAAACAAATGAAGCGTTGAAGGGTTTGCAGATTCCCATTTTTTGAGTTCTGTCTGCCTGGGAGTAGGTGGGACAGAGAAATGTAGAGGAATAATGAGGATATAAGTGGGGAAAGGTTTGCAAATTTTCACATTTTTCTTTGGATATGGACTGAAGGGAAGGATGTAGAGAGGAGGCATTCATTTTTTGCCTTATTCCCTGATTCTTTATTAAGTCACTGCAAGCCTTGGAATATAACATTGCAATCAGGGGATCCTAATGGGTAACTCTGCAATTCTACATAAACTCATTCAACATATACACATTAAAAGCTATTAAATTAGGCTTTCATGCCAAAATAAGTGAGGAAATGAAATCCCACTAGAGAAGTGCTTTGTACTTTTCCCCAGATCTAGATCTAAATCCCCTGGAGTCAGGCAAATTAACACAGGCCCAGAGGATGAAGTCAAAGGATTCACACAATAAATAGGCCTATGGGCTACACTTCACAAGGAATTAAAAAAAAAAGAAAAGTCACTCATTCACTCTTTCATTTATTCACCAAACACTTATTGAGCACCTACTATGTACCAGGCACTTTGCTGGCACCAGGAACACAGGAATAAATAGGGCGCAGCTCCTGCCTCTGAGGAGCTTTCTGTCCACTGAGGGGCACTCTGTGCTCGTTCCCCTGCACTCCTGGTGGAGGTGAAGCAGGGAAGCAGGAGCGGCTCATCCCCTTCCAGAGCGCCCAGATGTCTACTAAAGAGAAGCCTCATGCCTTTCACCTGCTCCTTTTGAACCCAAATCACTCTAACTTCCTTATGAAGTACAGCTTTCTTGCCCAAAGATTGGTAAATCAAGCCTGTTCGTGGGGAAGTAAGTTCATGACCAGGAAGGTCAAGACATTTATCCATTTAGACCTCTGAACCCTCAAGTCCTATGCAAAGAAATCTGATATACGTGCTCCAAGGTAAACATCTCCTGGTAATCAGTCACTTTTTCAACATTTTTTAACAGTCTTGCCATATTTATAATATGATGGGGTCAATGCTATACCCTCACGCTTGGAAATTTTCAGTTGAGTTCGGGACATGAATAAACGTATTAAATAGCAGTTAAAACCCATTTAGACTGCACAGCAGACATGTAGAAAGGCACATATGAAGGCAAAAGGGTCCCGGGGAAGGTAAACAGTTGGATAGAGCTTATCAGGAAAGAGTTCTGAAAAGAGATGAGCCTAGAACTGAATTTTGAAAGGCCATCTTGTGCATGGAGGCAGGCTGCAGCCAGACCTCTCTGAGACTCCATGTCCCCCTCTGGAGAGTGGATATAATGGGCATAGGTTGCAGGAGTGGTGGAAGGGTGAAATTTGATAACATTTATTCATTGCCTGGCATGGTGCCGAGGCATGAAGAAGGCATCAATGAATATTAGATGCCCTTCCTTGTTTTATTTTATGCCACCCACATTTGTTATTATTGAATGGTAGAAATGCTGATGAAAATAAGAAATGGCACACCTCTCACATTTTTCATATTGAACATGAATTACTTTTAGCACAGAACAAAATATAGTCAAAATTAAAACAGCATTTTATTTAGATTGTCCTAGTCCAAAGGAAGCAGTGGGTCGGTGGTAGTCACATCACAGCAGAAGACTGAGTGAGGGCTTCCCAATCACACGGAAACATTATTTTCATCCCATGATAAGCACACTTGTTGCTGGTTAGACCCACTTAGACTGAAATAGATGCCAGAAATGCAATACTAAGTTCATCAGCCAGTCACTTCCCAAAGGCGTGGTAAGAGCTGAGGTTTCCGTCATCCATGACGTGAGAACTGTTGTGCCCTTCTGAGCATTGCAGTCATTGCTTCCTACAGTCATTGCCCTGCTGGGAGGCACGGCCCGACCCAGGGCAGGCTTGTCTACGCTCAGGGATGGAGACCTGGAATGGAGGACACACTGCCTTGAGTGGTCTCACTGGCAGTATGTGCAGCAATCCCAGAGTACTGCCTTTCTTCAGACTCAGAGAGAAAACAATAAGCCTGCTGTTCTAGGGTCTGTGAGGGAAAACGTGCTCAGACCTCAGGCTTTCTCTGTAACACACGCTGGGCCATGCTTGCAATAAAATTCTTGTCTAAGAAATTCTTGTCTAAGAAATTAAACCTATCACTGCAAGTCGTTAACGCTCTGAAGGAAAATCTGCTTCCAGAGAAACACCACTAATTCCAGCTCTCTGAGAAAATAGGGGCCTGAGAAAGCCACATGGCAGCTCCGAGGTGCAGTCCTGGTGACTAGGTTCATGTACTGTTGCTGGTTGACTTGCGCCCTCTCAGAAGACACGTTGGAGTCCTAACCCCAGTACCTCAGAATGTGACCTTATTTGAAAACCCGGGCTTTACAGAGTTAATCAAGTTACATGAAGTTGTTAGTTTACATCCTACTCCAGTGTGACTGGTGTCCTTATAAAAAAGAGAAATGTGGACAAAGAAACAGACATAGAGGGAAGACAATATGAAAGAACACAGGGAGAAGATGGCTATCTACCAGACAGGGAACACCATAGGCTACCAAACCTAGAACAGACTTTGCCCTATTGTCAGCAGGAAATGGCCCTACTGGCACCTTCATTTGGGACTTCTGGCCTCAGGAGCTGTGAGGCCATTGATTTTTGTTGTTCTAAGCCACTCAGTTGGTGGCGCTTTATTATGTGAAGAAAATAAATGGATAGTGGAGCATTTCTCACTAAAAGAGCTGAGCATAGGAAAGACCCTGATCAATTAGGACATCTAATTTCCACCAAGGCACTTATGGGGTTGCCTGAATCCTTGAAAAAGAAAAGAAATGGAGGAAGTAGCTGGCGGAGGTAGGTGTGGCCCGATTTGGTGCTCTTGGACTGAACAGGGCTGTAGGTGTTCTGTTCCGCAGCAAGCACTCTTTTCAATCTCCTCTTTATGTCTATTCTATTTTCCATTTTAACAAAGAAACCGCAATTATGTAGGACACTTAGTTCCACAAAAAGTTTCACTTTTCAGCAACTCGGCTCATCCTCACTTTCTGAGAAGGGCGGCCACAATGTTCCAGTGACACTGGCTCCTACGGAATTTGGCTGTTTCTTATAGGCCCTATAATGGTGCTATGGGAAAAGCAAAGAGTAATTTCCGAGTTACCTCCCTGGCTTTGGGAGGGACACAAAGCAAACAGGAAAAGTGAATTCCAGTGAAGTTGCTGCATGCTGGGGGCTATGTTGTGGTGAAATGACAAATCCTGATCTGATTGGGGTGGGGCTGTTCATGAACGCAGGGTGAATTACCACAGGTGGGGTAGGGCAGACCGCGGTCATGCTTAGAAGTGCAGCCACACCTCTGGGACTGCAGTCCTGTGAAGTCTAGGGTCTAATGAGAGTCGAGAAAAATCTGTATTGAGATTCTTTAAAGAATATGGTATCTTATATATATAATCAATATTTCTCTCATTTTAAAAAAGTAGGTCTTTGCTTTAATTTTTTTCTTGATAACAAGAATAACATCGAGAGAAAAGAGAAGAGCAAATGGAATAGTAAAAAGTCATTCATAGTTTCATAACCCTAATATAACTTCTCAAATATAAAAAAATAAGAAAATAAGTAAAATATATCCATAAATTTGAATTTTATTCATTTAAGAAATTATAAAGAATTACACGAATTTTTAGTAAAAATATTTATCCCAAAGAATCAGAATATTGAATTTTGTGACAGTCTAATCTGGAAAAGCAAGCTCAGAAGGAAATACGCCAAAATATTATGAGTCCTGGTTACTTTCTACTTGATAGTTTTCACATTTTATAAATACTTTACAATGTTTTAAAAGTTACCTTCTATTCTGAATTTGGTAAATGTTCAGTTTTATTTCCTTCTTATTTTCCTATCATCTAATTAAGTATTGACTTCTCTAATTCAGCTGAATTTTTTTCAAGAATGCCAAGACGCTCCCCTACCTTTTTTAAAAGTTGTAAACAGATAGCCATAGGATGTTAAAACTAGAATAAGGTTCTGGAAGTCAACGACTTAACCTGCTGTGGAGATGGAAGCTTAAGCTGTCTTCCTCTCTCACTGGGAGAGCAGGAGTTCCAGAATGCCTGCCCCAGGGCTCCAGCCTCAGGGTCATGCTCTTCCGCACGTCCATTGAGCCACAAACTCTGGCGTTGCACTGCATGTCAACGTGCAGCAGAGTATGCCATTCAGAAATTTAAAACCCAAGGAGAAAACTATATGTGACATTAGTAACCATTATTTGTACTCGATTAATTTGATTTTTGTTTTATTTTTCTCATGTTGCAAGTCCTCTGGGATCTGCACTCAGGATCCAAATAATTGCCCATTCTTGGCCCCATGCGCTGTTTCATCATCACCCCAGTGATGTCTGGTGTATTATGACTTTACAGTGAAAGAGAAGGCCTCACAGCCCATGGAGATGTCTCCCCAAAGCACAAAATTCTTTCTTATAGGACAGAGCATGTCATTAGACTATTACAGATGAAAGATTAAAATGCAAATTCCTATGGAGAGTGTATCATTCGGTTAGGGATAGGATACACAAGCTGCATATTAGAATCACCTGGAGAGCTTATAAAAATCTAGATGCCCAGGCCCTGGAAGTAGGACCAGGCATTGATATGTCTTTATCTTTCTCCATGATTCCAGTGTGCAGCCAATTTGAGAACTACAAAATAAGGAAGGTAGAAATCAAGAACAGAAGTTATACCTTGAAGCGGACAGAGACCATTATTGCTCGAAGGAAAAGGGGGTGTGAGGGGAACCCCAGAGAACGGCACACAGACTTCGCACCTAGCTTCAGGCCTTGGTGGGTCATCTTCCTCCCTGACACCTCCAGTCCTGAGCAGCTGGGGGTTCTCTGACCCCTTTCCTCCCAGCCCAGCCTTAACTCAGCTGGTCCTCAGAAGGCACAGCCCTTAGACAATGAAAGGAGAGAGAACTTCACAGTTTTCTTTCCAGCTCTTCAAATCAACAATTTTGGTCACAGATCACACTGCTAAATCTTTACACATCTGAAAGTTAGGCTTTGACGTGCTTGTTTTTCTTCCCCTGTCTGACTCATAGAATGAGTCATATCGAACCTTGTTAATCTCCACTGGACTGAGGGAGGCAAGGGCAGAGGGAGAGGTCTTCCTTTCTTGTTGAAGGTTGAGCTGAGTCTGAATTTGAGTTGCCTTCTTGGCCTCCATCTCAGCACTGCACGCTGCCTCCGTGACTTAAGCAGCTTTGCCCACTCTCCGGCAAAAACAGTGGTGAGGGATCAGTAAACCTGTGAGGCCAGGGTCTGTAGATGGGGCACTCACAGCGTTCTCTCTGGCATTTCAGTGCCCTGACGACCTGAGGAACATAACATTCCAAAAGCTCAGGCTGAAGCAAGCTTTTGGGTGATGAGTGCGACCCCACAAGGTATGTGTCTTAGCTGGGCAGGTTTCCACAGCAAGGATTCACCTCAAAGAGAAATGTAGTCCTCTCAGCTCTCTCCCTAGGCAGGGCGACACTCCAGATGTCTAGGATTTATATTTATTCCTATCCCCTGGAATCTGAGAGTGGGAAGGTGGAATTCTCTCCTTCCTGGCACAGTCTACCAGGCCATCAGTGGCTGCTAAAACTCTAATGACCTATTTTTATGGACTGATGAAGAATGGAGCCCAGGGGGTCAAGGTGACCTAGTCCCACGTACTCAGGTCCAACATAGAAAGAAGGAATTCACAGACTGTCCACCCATTCTTTTACCCACTATTATGTGTCACAGGCATGGAGATCCAGGATAAGACATGCTTTTGTCCCAAGTTGCCCACAGCCTAGTGAAGGAGCAAAACCCACAAAGGGAAGCATGTAGAAGACACAGCTGAGGATATTCTAAGGTGCTGTGGGCACAGAATACGAAGAGAGTTAACGCAGACTGTCTGAAGTTGTGCGGGGGGCAGGAGGGCTCTTGGGGTGCTGTAACATGGACTCCAGAGCTTTCTCTTGCCCTCCCCCTGCTGACGGGGGCACTGTGGGAAGGCATAGGTAGAATGTCATTTGCCTGGACTCCTCCACTTTGGGGCTAGCTGCAGCTGTTCACCTTGGTGCCACTCTACCTCCTCGGTCCACTCAGGAGCTCTCATCCCCAGTGGCTCTATCAACTGGCTTGGGGTCACTTTGTCATTAGATGAGCCACTCAGAAAGGCTTTTATCTTTTTTCACTTTTTGCTTAGCATCAAAGAAAGAGTTCTCTCTGCATTCAGCAAATGTTTATTGAGGAGATAGTATGTGACAGGCATTGTGTTGGACTGTGAAGATTAAGGAGATAAATTAGACATGGCCTTTTGTGAGCTAAAGGAAACATACCAGTTACAGACAGCAGTACAGTAACATAAATGCTATCAGGACTTAGGTGGAGCAACTAAGTCTGCCCTGAGAGAACCAGGGAAATCTTCCTGGATGAGGTGGTATGAACCCAAGCCTGAAGCTGGCCAAGTAGAAAGGGAAGAAATAGCAATACTGGGTAGAGGGAACAGTATGTGCAGAAGGCACAGCACATGTGCTTAAAAGACATTGTGTTTGGGGAAAGTGCTTACAATGTATACAATAGCAAAAAGTTTGGTATAACCTGAAATGAGGTGAGTTAGCCTGTGGGCTATGAATGAGGTATCATTAAATTTTACTTCATCCTATTTTAAGCTATTTTTACTTTCTATCCAAGGAATATATGTCCATAGTTTAAAGAGGAGCTTTTCCAGCCTTTCCTTCCCTGGCAGCATCCATTCTCTAGAGACCACCACTTCAAGTCTTCCCTCTGGTATTTACTTCCATATCTCTACGTAGCATGCTCACATTGCTGTTGGTTTTCAGCCTTAGGTAGTACCTTTATACTACAAAAATTGATCATTTCAGTTTCACTTCATTGTACATCTGCACAATGTCCTGGCCAAGTACACACACACACACACACACACACACACACACACACACACACACACACATACACACACACACAGGCTATATCGATATCCAGTGATTGCATTATTATGACTATAGGAACCCTCTCAGCTGGGCCATTTAATGCATTGTGATTACATTTGTTTTCTTGTTCAACTGTGTTGTTCCTACAGGTAACAATTGTTAATATTATTCTTTTCTTGCCTAGTTTCCTATGTATCTGTCAGAAATTTATCCCAAAACTCTTCTGGAAATATGTCTCCTTCCTATACATCCAAACATATCCACAGTCTGTTTCATTTTTTTCCTTAGAGCTATCTTCCCTGCTGGACTTTTTGCTTCCTGAGAATGTTGCTCCATTACTGTCAGTATTACACTATGGACATGTTTTTTGAGGAGGGACATTATTTTGCCCAACACAGGAAAATTTACTCCACTTTCAGCTAGACTGAAATGTTCAAATCAACCATCTCTGCTCTCATCCAGTCCTCATCTGTCAACCAACAACTTCTTGAATGTACAACTCTAAGAAGGTAGCCTTGAAGTCTTGTCTTCTAAGTCACAAAACACTTTACTCCTCTTTTTAGGAGTCAGAAATCAGTGTTTCCATTTTACAGAGAGAAGACTAGAGGCCTAGAGAATATTAACATTTTGCATAAAATCTCAGAAGGCAAATTCCAGCCTTATTTCTGGGGCTGATCTCTGTCTTCCACACATGACATCTGTGAAATTCTTCTCTAGTTCATCCTCGATAATGTGACAGGTGAAGTAGCATATCAGCATAAAGCAGTTCCACAGGATTTCTCCTAGGATAAAAAGTGCCATCTAGGCATGTTGTCAGCACAGATCGCTATTCTCTACCAGTTTTACTTTTACAATTTATTTTTTTATGGGCATTTTACTCTTAAAAGAGAAAGAAAAATGTGGTCATTTTACTTTTGTAGCCATGAACATTGGAAGACTGCAACAAAATTTCCAGAACTCCCGCCCACCTCCTCCCTGTAGAGTTCTATGCCATGTCAGTGACAGCCCCAACACCCTCAGAATGGAGCCTGTAACCACTGGTTGAAACCAGTTAAACAATCCTTTCTCCTATTTCCTCAGCAAGCCAGTTGTAAACACATTTCAGACCACTTGGTTTCTCTCAGTTCTGAAATTCGAGTTTAAGATTGCTATCAAAACTTCTCTGTTCGTGGTTGGGTCTCCAGCTTTGGCGAAATAGAAATACCACCAATGCTTTCTCCACTAACTTCATCTCATACTATAGAATAAAGCCTAAGTATGATCTCAATGTCAGAGCTCTAGGATGGAGGGAGGAAATGGCATGAGACTGATTAGAAGGAGAGAACTAGAGTAACCGGGAGTTTGGGGGTACGGGAGATGCAAGGAATGAGGTTGCCATGAAGTAACTCAGTGCATGGAATAGTCAGCCGTACTCAGAACTTTGAGTATGCAAATGTTTAAGAAGTAACTGTGGAGAAGATTTGAATATCTACTGCCTTGTGGTATGTGTGTATATCCATGTATACTTGTGTTCTACTCAACAAAACTCTGAGGGTCAAAGCAAAATCATTAGCTGGAGCACTCTGAGCCTGACTCCCATCCCTTGGTACTTAGAGTAAAAGAATAGTAAAAGCTGATGTTTTGCCTCTCACACCAGGAGCAGCTGCTGTAGTCACAATATGATCTGCTTCGCCAACCTGTCAAGGATCAAAAACAGCCAAAGGAGTCTATTGCAGGGAGTTGTAACTTGGTAAAATATGCACTTGAAAGCATGGGAAGTGTGGATTTTTTCCCATTTAATTCCAGATCATCCTCTCCCACTGTTTGCCTGGCTCTTTCTTATCCTTCTAAATAATCAAGTACTGAAGGAGAACTCCTTCTCTGCTTCAAACTAGGTCAGGCCCTCCATTCTATGCTCCTTAGTACCCTGTCCTGTTCCTTTGTGCACTTTACACAATTATAATTAGATAAGTCATTGCAATTAGTTGTTAACATTGCCTCCTTCTCACGGTTTCATGCCTATTGCTTTAATAATATACAATTATTTGTCAAATGAATGAATTGTCATTTCATATCTAAAAGTCTCTATGATACATAATAACAAAATTCAATTTAGAGAGATGTAGAGAGTAAATTTTCCTTTTATTCTAAGGCCAGATTGCTTCCTTTGAATGTCTGTTTTCAAATCCAAAAGCCTGATGATGAGAGCTGAACAGAGGCTGCACACTTAGAGTGGCTGGCGTGTTTTTGGACACATAGGTGCCCTTAATACATCTGATGACATTTGGTGGCTGGGATGACTAAGCCTCTCTTTAGTGCTCATTGAGATAGTTATAGATTTCTATTTAGGGTAAATTTAGCCACAATGACAGCAGGAGTCATCACCATAATAGCTAACTCAAAGAAGCAGCTTTCAACCAGAGAACCGAGGCTTTCCAGTTAGCCTGCTATGTTTGACCCCCTTCAGATGGCACAGGTGAATCCTAATACACCTTCCAGCACCGTCCTGCCCTGCCTTTTACTGGAACCCTCCCTCACTTCTCCAGCCTACATCATCACACTTTATCTGAACTGCCATAGCTCCTACATGCTTTACAACACAAGCAAGTACTCATCCATTTTGTCCAACAAGTCTGGGTTATACAGCATCTAATGTGCTAGGTACTGTGCCAAGCACTTGTAAAGATTCCAAAATGCATTGTTTTCTGTTATTATAGGTGCAAGATTCATGGAAGAGGTGAGGGTGGAAGGGAGGGCCATGTCTTGTGCTGTTTAACCCCCAATGCACTCAGTGCAGTGTCCAATAATAGAGTTAATAGACGATGTTATCATTTCATGACTAATCAATTTAATATATAGTGGAGAGCACTGACTAATCCAAACTGAAAGGAAACAGATTCTAAATAAACTAAAGCAGGAGACAATGACAAGGAAGAGACTGGGCAGAAAATAGCAACAGGAATATTCTTAGGAAGGGCTGAAGCTAGAAAACACTAGTCTTTGGGTCCACACGGCATTGTTCCCCCAACACTCCCAAAAGAGGAAGTTTCAGCTGCTGCTTTTGTATGACACCACTGAGTGATGTGATGAAGTGCAAAAAAGAATGCATTCCAGAGAAGGAATCATGAGACAGGAAAACAAAAGAAGGAGGATAACAGTGAGGAATTACGTGAGTATGTGCTGCTACTGCCAAAGACGGGAGGCGGCAGACTCGATGCAGTGCTGTCTTGCTAACGTCGATAAAGAACAAATTTTGACTGGGCCCAGGGTTCCAATGCTAGAAATGCACTGAATATTCAGAGAGCATTCAATTTTCCATGAGGCTTGCTGAATTACATTTCTGTTCTCTTTTACTTCTCCATGGGAGCACTTATATATTCTGTGCCTCCTGAAACAAGCCCAATGAAGAGACAGGTCAAAACTGGAATTATCCTTCCTAGGCAGAGCAACCTGTCACTTTCGCTCAGGCTTCCAGCCATTTTTTCCATAAAAGTGAGACCATGAGAACTGTGAGGATTTTAATTCTCTCTACAGTTGAACGGTTGAATGTACCACTGCTGTGCCAGAGAAAGCAGAGCATTTGATGTCAACCTTCAGGAAATATCATTGAATTTATACATTTTAGAATCTTTTTTAGTTCCTCTTTAACTTAAAATATGTTTTCTTCCACCCAGTGAAATCTCTGCTAGGGCCAAAGGATAAGCCAGGTCACAGTGATCAAAGAAGAGAGACAGAAAGCAAAGCATGGTGACGTATAAGACGGATGAATTCCTAAGATTTGGGGGATTAGGGAGGAGGAAGAAGGAGAGGGAGAGGGAAAAGGAGACATTTTTCTGTATCAGAGGTAAAAGAAACTTCTTTCAATTTCAAGCAATTAACAATGAAAAAAGCAGATATCTAGAGCTATAGAAATACAATTGATGTCCCTCTGCATAAAATCCAAAGTGAAAGCAGATGGAGAAACAGAGTTCTCAGCATTTGGTATGCTCCGGGCCCTTATGAAAGGAAGAGCCCATTCTAGCATAAAAAGAATGGAGAAAAGTACTGGGAGGCAAAAGGAAAGGGTTGGTAAACCAAGATAAAGAAATCTAAGTAGGACACGCACAAACTTAGCCAGGGAGATTTACTGTAGTCGTGTCTAGCTAATTTTGCCAATTTCTTAGTGAGAACTAAATGAAGGTTAGTGTTAGGATCTAACAAGGGTTTGTCTATTACTTGCAATATACACTCTTGATTGCATCCTAACTGTGTAGGAAAGTGTATGGGATCTCCATTTCCTTCTCTATGAACTTTCCTAGAACTTTTTACCCCTCACTAAAATGATTTCAGTCTCAACTTGGTATCCTGATGTGGAAGGAAGCCCCTATCTAGAATTAAAGCCATAATAACATTCTCTAATTTGATGTCTCATGGAAATGATCATGCTTTGTGCGACATTCCTCCATTATGTACAACACTTATATTCATTGAACGTCATGCCTTGCCCTCTGATTTTAAGGATGACGAAGTGAACAGTGGCTGAAAAGATGTCATCCAAGGGTGGCGCATAAGTGGCACACATGCCGTCTGGCCCCCTCCTTACTCAGAGCAGACATTGCTCATCCATTAGGCACTTCTTCCTGCCAAGTCACTGTCTCATGATCTTTTTCAACATAGCCACAAGGAAGCCACTATAAATTGGTATTTGTAGATAAGAGAAGACCTACTTGCTGCCCCATCCTATCTTATTTTGTTGTTTTCTAAAAGTAGTTAGAAAAATAATGTTCAGGAAAAAGTGTCAGAACGTATTCTTCAGAATAAAAGTTCAGAATCTTAATGATATTTAGACACTTAGATATGAGTGAACCAATTGCGCTCTAGAATCTGAACAATACTGTAAGTATTAGTTTTGTTTGACTATCATCATATGTATATATGATATAGATAGATAGATGCATGCTAAATGTATGCATATTAAAAGTAAAAATAAGAGTCTCAGTTAAAAAGCTCTTCCTGGTATAATTAGATACTCTTTAACCTGTAAAGAATTCAATTCCAGTTGTCATCTTGGCTTTGGTATTCAGAAGAGGCAAACCAGAGAAACAGCCCCCAATGCAGTTTGCAAGATGCATTCTCGTCTGGGTGTGCCATACATTACACTGCAGTTATGAGTCAGCAACCTTAGAGGAAAGGATTGAAGGGGGGTCACCCAAACCAGTGAGAGGGATCAGGAGATACAAATTTCTAGTTATAAAATAAATAAGCTATAATGTACAATGTGGGAACTATAGTCAAGAATATTATATTAACCTTGTTTGGTGACACGTGATAACTACACTTATTGTGGTGATCATTTCATAATGTATACAAATGCCAAATCATCATGTTGTACACCTGAAACTAATTAATATTGTATGTCTATAAAAGAAAAAAGAAAGAAACCTTAGTGAGAAGACGGGGATGGTGGGCTGGTTAATAGCCCTCTTTAGAGTTGGCAGCTCTGCAGATGCCCCAAAGGAAAGGTTCAGGACACAGGTCGAGGGATGGAAGTGCAGTGGGCCCTTTCTCTCCTCAACCACTTTTGCAAACCACAGTGCTGCGTGGACATGAACCTCAAATCCCACTGCCATCGTTAAAGTCTTTCAGAGACAAAGTCAGGAAGGGTTCAAGGAACCCTCAAGAGTAACTTAAAACCCCAAGAATCACCCCAAATGGCACCATAGCATTTTCAAACTGAAACTGTCTTTATAGATCTAGCCCTCAGCCAGTCTTTTCTTTGAATAGATGAGGAAATTAAAGCCCAGAGAAGTGAAAAAGTTGAGCAAAATTAAACAACAGAACTGGGATTAGGACCCAAGAGATCTGACCCTTGGCCCAGAGACTTTTCTTTTCTTCCTGCCTTTCCATAGACAATGGCCTTCAAAATCTATGAGCAGGGGACCTCACAGCTCAAAAGACTCATGACCGAGTTGCTGGGTCATTGAGTTGTCACCAATTTGAGGAATTATCCTTTGTGTAGAGGTCCTTGGCAAGACCCTTTTAGAGTCTCAGCCAGGTCCGTCATGAATCATTGATATATGCCAGTGAGGTGGCAGATTCAGACTGAGTTTATGAAGAAACAAATGGGTCAATGCAGACAAAACTAATAGCATGCTGACACTTCTGCTTCCTTGAATGAGGTATTAGGCCTGAATTATTACAGCAGGAAATGCTAAACTGCTACGGAAAGAAAAGGTGTGATTACTCATGTCAATGTTAAAATTGCAATTTTTTATGAAGGGACTAATCACCAGCCATGAAATCTGCTACACTTGAAATAAAGTACTTTCCTCTTTCCTTTGCATTTTCCCTTTTGGCAGTAGAATTTCGTATATATAACCATGTGGTCCCTTCTAGAAATTAAAAACAGAAATTAAACTCTAGTCTAGATAGAATGTCTAAGTCAATCCTACGTTTAGAAGTTCTCATCATCAGGACTGGGATAAGGATGTGGCAAGAGAGGTGCTAGGGTGCAAAAATCTAATTAGTATGACTAGAGCAACTTATTTCTCAATGCCTTAGTTTACCTGTCAGTAAAATAAGAGTTGGGCTGGATGATTTTTGATAAATGCTCAAACTTTAAAATGTTGTGATTCAACAATGGAACAAATGAAGCAAGTTTCTTCTGATAAGTGTGTCTCCTCTTGGCCTACTTTGTCCTTTGAAGACTGCCTTGACCATCCCTCACCCACAAGCGTGGTTCCTATGCTATGAATCCCCCTTTTTTTCTTGCAAGCCCACATGGTTCAGCCCACATTTTATTCCCATGCACTTTAAGGCACCAGTTCATTTGCTTCACAGCACCTACTACTATTTGTCATTGTATATTTATAGGTTTGTTTTATATGGACTGTAACTCCCACCAGATTCCATGAGAACAGCTATTATGCCTGCTTTGTTTACCAGTGTACATCCAGTTTCCTAGTGCAGTGCCAGGAACGTAAGACTCTTGTAATGTCTGTCAAATGAAAAATCTGTCATTTTCCCTTTCTGATCATTATAGTAGCCATCATGGATAAAGGGCTTACTAGGGGCCAGACTTTGTACTGGTGCTTTGCATGCATTACATCATTGACTCTTCACAAAAACCCCATGTAGCAGGTGCCATCTGTTTTGTAAATGAGGACTCTGAAGCTCAGAGGACATGGAGTTAGTATGCTCTAGAACCTGGACCCAAACTACATCTGACTCACCCAGAACCTGACACCTGAATGCCTGCAATACAATGCCTTTGGATCCTCAGTAACTTGGGCCAGACACATAGTAGGTCCTCTGGAGATGTTCACTGACTTGAGTTTCTAAATGATGTTCCAACAGATAGTAGATGGAGGCCAGTTCTTAAGACCCATGGGGCTAAGCCTCTGAAGCTCTAACAGTACCCTCCAATTTGCTCATCTGTAAACAGAAAAAAAATTCCAGTTATCTGAAGTCCTGAACCAGGATTGGTAAAGTAGAAAATCTTTTTCTAACAATGAGATTTATTCTCATGTCTGTGGAGAGTTTAACAGAGATCCTTTCTTCCACTGTATGAGGGTATGACTTCAAATTTTTCTCAAAATGCACATTTTTAATTAGAGTACTTTACATGGGTTGCCAAGCCTCTGAGAATTGTGCCTGCAGTTCATTTACAGAGACTGATCCCTGGGTAAGTGCATAATAAAAAATACACAGAGAGCAACTGAAATCAAACCCATAGGAAAAAACTTTCACTCAGTGTCAAATACCTAGAAAATGACTTGGCAGCTATAAAGAGAAAGAACAGAAATGAAAGCCAGTGCCAGTTACCTTAATTTGTGATTCTTTTTCTTGAGGGAATCCCTTTGAGACTCTGGAGTTGGCAGAGTTTTAGGATGGTCATGTGTGAGACAGACCCTCTTCTGCAAATGGGAGAGTAAGGCCCAAAGCAGTCATGTCAAAGTCAAAGCAAGGTCAAACTGCATGAGCCACAGAAGGAAAAGAAAGAACACTACATCCCAACGCAGTTAACCTTATGAGCCCTTAAGTCATTGCTAAAAATTTGATGGTGGTGAGGAAGGTGGGAGGTGGGGTGGGAGGGCAGCTCTCTGGGAACATAGATCTTGCCTGGTTTGAAGGAAAATTAACATATCAAAAGGATCAGATGTTGAAGAATATAGTATCATTTATTATTGCTGTTAGTCTCTAAGATTTGATCTAGTTAATTGGGGCTTCTCTATTACTTAGGACCCCCAGCTGTCACTTATGGACTCCTTAAAACTGAGAGTGGCATCAATAAGATTGCTAAATATCCTGAACTGAACAGGAATCAGAATAATGTTAATGCACTTAAGAAAAAATGGACTGTTGAATGGGGGTGGGTGGTAAGATCGGCATTCAAATATATAATTCAAAGGGCAGAATGTCTGTTATATGGTGTCTGAGCCATGATAGTAGAACCAATTAACAGAGATATAGGGCTGAAATATAGATGTAGTCTGTGGAATAGGGTTTTCTGTGGAATATCTATTGAAGCTCAGTCTGATTCTATGGTCACTAAATAATCTTATTATAAATACTTCAATGACCAGACACCTTGATTCTAGGAATGGACTATGAATATGTACATAGGACTGCTGAGAGTCAGTTTGTGCCTCAGTGAAGAAAAAAAGACTTGAGGGCCCCAGCAAGGGCAGGCAGCTAAACACCTTCACGGCAGTTTTATACTGAGTGGCAACATGATCAAGCCCAGGTTCCCTTCCCCCTATTAGGCTCCAGTCCCCAACTTCCATCCTCTCACACACAATCATCAGCCTTGTATGGACATGAGCTGGAGAAAGGGAACACTCTTATTATAAATGAATAAGTTGCTGGTGTAGCTTTTTGTCCACTCAGGTGATATAAATTATTGAGAAGGAGTCTCTGTGAGTCTGTGAACCTGAAGAGTGATGGCCAGGTCCCAAAGACTGTGAATTACCTGAGGTAACAATCTCCATCGTAGAAACCTCTGACAGATAGCCGTTCTGCACCAGATGATACCCATCCTCTACCTCTTCTGGTGCCCTTTTCAAGTTCAACAGCCCCCTCAAAGCTATGCCGTGCTGACTGGTCCCTCTCATGCCGCAGCGTTTGAGGCTACAAAGATGGCCCAGAGAACAGGCTTGTCCTGACTTTGTCATTCACTTTCATGTGGCTGTGGTTAAGGCTCTTCAGCCTCTTTAGAGCCCTGTGTTGAATTTCACCTGCGTGACAGAAATGCTGCCTCTGAATCTTTCCCGTAGCCCAAATGAAATCATGTATGGGAAAAGGATTTTAAAGGCACCAAATGTTTTACAGATGTAATATAATCATAATAATTCTACCAGCTTTCATATCTACACATATTCTATATACAGTTATAAAGATCATAAAAATTCTCTTCTCCAACCATTTGCCTTTAAATAGGCAAATGTCCAAGACAGATGGCTAGATGGCAAGAAATCTGAAGGTGACCTTATTTTGTGCACCCTAGTGTTTTATTACAAAAAACTCTCCATCTAGTTCCGTTAACAAATCGATCTTTCTCCTAAATATAAGTTCAGTTCCTCCTTGTTTCTTTAGGAATGTAGGAAATGATCAGGAAGGATTTAATTCACAAAACATATTTATTCACTTGAAGACAGCCCTAATGGTACTTTCCAATTTGCTCATCTGTAAACAAACAAAAAATTCCAATTATTTTATTTCCATATATCATTCCCTAAATTTGACTTTGTGTGCCATGTATCATTGTTTTTATTTCATTAGCTAAAAGTCTGAATCTCTGGAACAGTTTTTCTTTAGTAATAAGCAACATAATTTGAGAATCTCTGTTTTTTTGGCTCTTTATTAACAGACCTTTTAACAGCTGTTCTGAAATAAAGGTGGTTATAGTCACTGGCCTAGAAATTCTCTTTAAATGTTATTTGTAGTGTAATTTTCTTCGTTGTCATAGTAATATGGCTAAATAAATTCCTAATATGGTTAACATTCCAGAGGAGGAATCACAGAACATTGAACTCTCTCATCCTTCCCACTGACTTTTTTAGAAGGTTCTGATAATTAATTGCCATGCTGGACACTGTGTGGCCCCAGCCCATACGAATCTTCCAGTTTATGTCCTCAAGGCAGATAGATACACAGTGAAGTAGTGTTCACAATGGGGTTGGTGCTGCTAAGGACAAAATGTGCTTATGTAATAAATCTTGGCAGGAAAGCAAAATAATTCCTTACTCGCAAAACATTTTTCTTGGTCCACTCTCTCTCTCTTTGTGCCATTCTCAAAAAATCCGCAAACCAAACCAGTGTTCTTTATTTTTATTCCATCTAAAATTTTACTCACTTGAAGAATGTGGACATGGAGCTATCTTTAGAACTATCCACCAAAAGCCTTGGAATCATGGATTATTAGTGCCTGGGCAATTCTCTAGATAATTTTTTTAAAGCCTGGGAACCCCAATATATAAAACTGAGAGGGAATACGGGACCTGAAGTCTTACCCATTTGGTCTCCCCCCTTACCTACTCCTTGGGCACTACTGCGAAGTCTTAGGGTTCTAAAGAACAGTAAGAAGCCACCAAATCGAGGCCAAGCCCTTTATTTTGTAGATGAAACAATGGAGGCCCACAGGGATGAAGTGACTTGCTCTAAATCCTTCGGTAGCCACTGATGAAGCCAGGGAAGGAATTTAGGTTTCCAGACTTCCAGTTACTTGTCTTTTCCATCATGCAGGACATAAGATACTATTATAATAGAAACTGCTTTTTTTTTTTAGCCAGAAAAGTTCAGCTAAGAAACAGATGACTGGTTAGGGAAGTTTGCCTACTGGAGGCACGAGGAAATCAGATGATTTCATTGAAAATAGACAGTAGCTCTTTTCTTTGATGGAAAAGAGAGTGAAAAGTGCAAGGGAATACAGGATAGGGATTATTTCTTACAAGTTACTCCATTTTAGTTTGCCATAGTTTACTAAAAGATAATTGCCTTGCTACTCACTACCTGTGTGATTTGTAGCTGTTGTTGCCTCTGAGAACACAGCAGAGACATAATGCAGGCCACTGGACATCATAGTGATCTGTCGTCTTCCCCAGATGGACAGACCTCAGATCAGTTCCTTCCTTCTTTCCTCCCTTTTCCCTTTCTCTCTTCTCTTCCTCCCCACTTCCCTCCTTCCCGTCCTCCCTTTCCCTTCCTTTCCTGTTTAAGTACTTCTTATAGAGCCATGGCATCTCTAATCTTATATTATGTGTTTTTTTTTTCCTAAGGTATTTTGTGCATTGAATAATTGTCTTTCCAACTGAATATTTGTTGTTATTTTTTTTTCCCCGACATGGCTATGTCTTTCTTTTTCTTTAACATCTGTTTTATTTTTCCACTTCTATAAGTGTTGTCTCACTTATAATGCAGGAATCCAGATCCCTGCAAAGACTCTCTCTCTCTGGTATTTCCAGAAGCCCTGGGTGGTCTTATATGGGCTTCTTTACAATCTGTTCAGCTCTCTTTTTTCTCCTTTCTTTGCTCCAGGCCTTCCTAGATAGTACCATGGCCGTTCTGTACCATCACATTTACCTGATACCACTGGCACTTCTACTGAGTGCTCTTGTGCCCTCTTGTCACTGTTGCTTACTAGTTGCAGAAAATGACTATAGTAGCTACCTGTATTTCTTTTCTGATATAGCTGTGAATATGTATGAGTGTGTATTATAATTTCCTCCCTTCCTTCCTTTCACTATTTATTTAGTCTCTAGGCTACTGGATATCTAGATAGGATTATGACTGCACTAGAGAAGGAATACATATGATGCAGAGGTGGAGGCATTGACCAGTCAGAACTTGAATCTTTCCTTTTGGGAAGAGAGTAAATACAGTTTCATAAGTATAAGGATGAGTTACATGACAGTAGGAAGGCACATGCTACTGTTGCTGTTTCCTTCTAAAAGTTTAATTATAGAAAGAAGGATGTATATGGATGTTAAATAACGAAAGAGGTAGAAAGTTGCTCACTCGACACCTATCTCAACCCATTTTAGCTTACCTTCCTGAGACTAGGAAGATAGAAAACTAGAATTAGATTTCCCAGATATCTTTCAGCTAGGGTGCTTGCTAAAGACATGATGTGATATAAGCTGAAAGTGGATTCACTACTATGTGCTGTCCTGACTTTTGGTACAATTGAGTGGGCTCAAATGGCTGAATCTTAAGTCCTCTACCCATTCTGCCTCAATGGATAAGGTCCCTTACCCAAACAGCCCTCCTCATCACAGGGACCTGGCCCAGCGCCTGCTTATCCTTGAGTCTCGGGTTTCAGTTTCCTGCCAGCCTGTGGAATTATTCAAACAAACCAATCACAATCTCCCATGAGAGCCAGGAGTCACCTCATTGTCTTGTTATCACAAAGCCTCCCTCCCAATCACTCTGTTCCCAAGCATAACCTTGTGGCCCTGTAGGGTATGCAGTGTCCTACCCCAGAATGTGAGTATATGTGACTAAGAAACTGCTGTCACTCTCATCTGTCCAGCGTCAGTGTCATGTGTTCAACCATTCTCATAAACCCGGAGCAGGGATCCCTTCCTCACCAAACTGATGAAGAGAAAGGGAGTAAACACAAGTAGGTATTCTCCCATGCAGCCACATCTCTGTTTTGGTCTGCATCTCATCTGCTTTTGTGTACTGGCCAAAGCAAGTCACAGACCAAGCCCAGAGTCAAGGATTGGAGAAATAGTCTCTGCCTCTTAATGGGAGAGTTGCAATGTCAGTCCAAAGGTACAGCAATGGGAATAATTGTGGCTTTTCTTGCCAGTTATTATGGAGAGGCACCAAATTGGGAGACCAAAAATCTCTCCAAATCCCCAGTAGATTTCTAACTACCTGTTACTGGTCAGAAGTATAATTTGTCATTTGATCTTCTCTAAGAGCAAGGGAGACTATAAATGTAGTTTATCCAGGCTGCTCCTGGATAACTTGTGGTTCTCTGAGTAATAAAAGGTGAGAGAAAGGGAATTTGTTTGATGTGAAATAACATATATTTTACTATTTTGTATTTTATATATATATATATTTTATATTTTATATTTACACACACACACACACACACACACACACACACACACACACACACACACATATATATTCTGCCTCCAGTTCCTGCTATTACTTGGTCTTTGATCCTGGTTCCTGACACAGAGCTCTTAAACCCTTATAGTTTCTTGAGTGATAGTAGTGTTTGACACAGAAGTCCTAAATCCCTTGTAATAACCTGGGTGATAAAAGTGTCCTTTGTTCTAAGGAGGCAACTCTTGGTGGCTTCCTAGATAAAGACTAGTCCTAGAAAAACTAAACCATGATTAGAAGCTTAGAACTTTCAGCCCTACCTCCATTTTTCAGAGAGGGAGAGGGGCTTGAAAATGAGTTAATAATCAATGATGCTCATATCATGAAGTCCACGTAAAAATCCCACAAGTGCAGGGTTTGAATAGCTTCTAGGTTGGTGAACACATCTACATGTTGGGAGGGTGGTGCCCTCCAACTTTACTCAGGACTCTCCAGACTTCACCCTCTTTATCCCTCTATTTGGCTATTCATCTATATACTTTATTATATCCTTTATTATATGATAAACCAGTAAACATAGTTAAGCCTTTCCCTGAGTTCCTGAGCTCTTCTGGCAAATGATGAAACCAGGAGGGGGTCATGGGAACCTTCCATATATAACCGAGTCAGCAGAAGTTGACCACTACTGGTGAGTGATGTCTGAAGTGGGAGACATTCTTGTGGGACTGAGACCTTAGCCTGTGGGACTTGATGCTAACTCCAGGCAGTTAGCATCAGAATCGCTTGGTATGAAAAAAGACACATGCATCTGGTCACAAGTGTTCTGCATGAGTGAATAAAGGAACACAGTGTGTGTTTTTTTTTTTAGACAGTTGGATATTTGCAGTATCTGCTATATATAATGTGAAGAGCTATAATGGAGACACTTCTGGAAAACTGCATTTCATTCTATTCTATGAAAGACTGGCTTGGTAGACAGACACCTTGGTCTCCTCCCATCACTCAATGGCAAAGGCTTTGTAGCTGTGCAATTAACTCTCCTTGGGGCCTCTGGTATTTTGTTCACCAGAAAGATTCAAGCATCACAGTTGATATAGCTTGGCCTCTCTGTTTCCAAAATATATACAACACACAGCTCACTTCTACCTCCCCCTTGCACAGCTAGTGCCCGCAAAGCACATGGCACATGCATTTGACCTCAATAGAGGATTAATACTGTCACTGCAGTGCAGTCCTATTTCTGGCAAAGGCCCTACAGCTGATTACGGTGAGTCCAGCATGTTATTGTTATCCTGATGTTTCACAGTCGTGACATAGAAAGCACAGACAACTAGCAACACACTGTCTTATATGGTCCTTATGATCTGGAGAATCTGTGTTCTTTTGTACAAGAATCCAGCCTCTTTCTTTGTGTGCTCTTTTGAAAAACTGAAATGTTCTTGAAGTCTGGAGACAAATTTCCAAGTGAACTGCATCTGAACTTTTTAAATTCTCGGTTCCATCTTGGTTAAATCTCAGTGGAGCCAGAGATGATGATAATTTTCATGAACACAAACTTAAGGTTTTGTTGCCTGTTGAACAAAGTAGCTGCTTCCTGTTGCAAAAGAACTGATTCCTATTCTCATTGTGTTGGCGTTTTTATTAAAATTTCCATTATCCTCTTTCTTCCAATGCGGTTATAGATGAAATTCTCCCAACCATGCTTCTCAAGCAAAATCCCTTCTGACTCAAAATATATGAAAGGCATATAGGAGAAGAGCCCCATTTCCTCAAATATAAATCATCTTGGTAAAAAAAAAATTTTTTTTGTTCCAGCCTTCATAATAATTTTAGATCAGTATTTTTAGCTTTGTCAGGCATACCAGGCCAGAAAAATAAACCTGGGTTGAGATATAGTCATAGTGGAAGAGGTAGAAGTGATGATATCTAAGGATGTTCTGATAATGGCAACCTCTTTGTTGATGGTCTACTCTGAGTCAGACCTGGCCACAGAGCCCTTATCTTATCTTTGCAGCCCATGACACTCCATGCACTATAAGCTGGCCTCTAATGGCCTTCTCAGGGAACTGAGGAGTAGGCCTGTCAGAGCACAGAGTGCCAGTTTTGGCTCTATCTTGTGCTCGGTGATCTTGGTCAAGTGCTTTATGTCCTTTGAGCTTCTGTTTTGTTATCTAGAAACCAATGCTAATGTGATGGTAATGATAACTTTCCTATTCTCCTTCACAGGGCATCCTCTAGTTGAAAGTGCTTTGTCAACTGGAAAACTCTATTCTAACCAAAATTGGTGTGTGACTCAGCCACTCCAAACACAACTGAAGTCAAGTCTTTGTCTCTCTCTTCTCCTCAGAGAATAGTACCAGCCTAAATGTTCACACTTCTATTAGGAAAATAAGAAAAAGGAAGCATCAAGCCCTCCACTGCATGCTGCCGTAGATATCACTTTTGAGTACTTACTCCAAGCCAGGGAAAATCATTCACATGCATGATCTCATGCAATCCTTGAAACAAAACTGTTGTTCCTATTCTATAGGTAAAGATACTGAGGCTCAGAGAAATTAAGTAACGTGCCATAATCATAACACTACTAAGTAGAGAGGCTGCGTTTCCCATTCTCATTGGTCTAAACTTATGACCTATACTCAAGTATTGTACTTATTTTTACTTGGGAAGAATAAGAAATGACTGCTTTTAGAGAAAGAAACTCAGAAGAGTCAAGAGTCCAACTCATCCTGACCCAACAAACTTTATAATCCTTTGAAAACAAATCCATAAGAAATATTTTCGTTAAAAATCAGCCTTAGTATAGTCCCATTTTGTCAAACACTTTTTGATTTAAGTGTTTATTAAGTATCAGGCATAAATTCTCTGTGTAAATGTATTTATAAATCTGTTTAATCCTCATACCAATCTATGAGATGATACTATTATTATCCTCACTTTGTGGATGTCAAAACTGAGGCACAGAAAGGTTATGAAACGTTTCTAAGGTAATGCGGCTACTAAGTAACAGAAGTAGGCTCAAGCCCAGGCAATCTGATTTCAGAGCTGTGTCACTGCATTTTATGCATAGTGAAAGTTTGAAAGAATACACGACAAATTATTAGCAGTTATTTCTGGAAAATTGGATTTGAGTGGGAAATAGTAATATTTTAATTTTATTTTGTCTACACATAAGTACTCTTGCAAAATTTTACTATATATATGTATATATTTTATAATTAAAAATATTTTTTTATAGATTTAAATATTTTGCCTGCAATGTAGTTTGAGTATTAAATACGAATTCATGATTGCTAATGAGTGGACTAACATTTTTTTAGGGGATTTCCGAAATTTAGAAAAAATGCCAAGAGTGGCCAGGTTATTATTATAAAGCCAGAGTCTTCTTTTGTCAGGGTCACTTGTTTTCCTCCCCACAGCCCTTATCCCCGCGCGTGGCGAGCAGACAGGGGGCTCTATGGCTGCATTATGTAAATTTATATTCACTCTGAACCAGAGGGCAAACAGAAAAATGTAAATTTCAGCAGCTGCTTTTATGGGCACTAACCTTTCTGGACTCATTCAGTCCCAGACTTCACCCCGGGGGTGATTTTCCCACATCCGCTATAATTTATTGACAAGATTTGTTTCTCTTCCTGAGGCTGAAGGAATTGCCCAGCACAATTTTAAACAAAGCACCACACGGTCAAAGCAATGAACCGAATCATTATTTCCTCGCACCACCAGCCCTGCCCAGGGTAGTATACCTCCCTCTATCGTCTCTTATTTTTGAAGATGCTGCCTACACAAATCATCTCTAGACATTTCCCATTGTCCCTCTGTCAGCCTGAGACAAAGGTAAGTCACCATCTCTCCAGCTTTGACCCAGCTGGGCAGCTGAGACCACACAGCATTGTTCCATGGTGCCATGGTAATCTTTTTGAGATAAGCATTTCTAATATCACATGAGGTTAGCTTAGAAATACACAGGTTTCAAAAATTCCCTGTTGTCCCAAATGTCATAAAATTAGATTGCCTCTTTCTACATTTTTGACAGACTAATGAAATCACAGGACATTATCATCATTATTATTTCTGGAGAACTTCAATGTATGGCTGGCTACCCATCCAGGCTGTGATTTTAAGTTTGTTTTGTCCTAATGGGGACAAATGTTTCCATTTGAGTGTGTCTCTCAAAGTCATGGGCGTTCTGTAAATGATCATGTTATCTGATGAATCAAAACCCCTTCATATTTCATTTGACTCTTTGGGAAGTTGGGATTGTCATGATGATGATGATGTTAATGACCATTATCATTCAGTGGAGGCTTCTTTCAGGCAGAGGACTAAGCACTTTTACCAAATGCCTTCCAATTTCCACAACAACCTTTTGAGCTTGGGGTTATTATTTCTATGTCACAATGAGGAAAAAGAGGTTCTAAGAAGTTAGGGCCTCCCAAATAATAAATCACATAATTCAAAGAGGGACCAAATGGGAGTTTACCTTCACACTATCAAGCGTTTGGAGTCAAGCTTTTAAAGAACAGACTATTTTCATGTTCTCGTAGAATTCAAGGTATCCCACCATTTGGCCTCCTCTCTCTGCTCCTTCCTGGGGGACAGTTGAGCATGCTGTCCAGGGCTCTGTAGCTGTGTTCATTCTGCTTCCTCTGTCTGGAATGCTCTTCCTCTTCCCTTCTTCCTGGGAAACAGATTCATCTCTAAGACTCAGCTCTAGTACCACATCCTCTAAGAAACCATATCTCTGTCCCTGTCACCCATGCATCCCTGTAGACTTTTCTTTTGTCCCACTGTTCTCTATACAAAAGTTCATTGCGAAACTCATCACACTTCATGTTGGTATTTATTTTTATACCACTCTATAGTACTAAACTGTCAGCCTTTTCAGACTAGACCATATCATCTTCATCCTCATATTTCTACAGCTTAGGCTGGTATCTGGCAATTAGTAGATGCTCAATAAATATCTGTTTCATGAATGGATGAATACCTTCTAAGACTTAAAGGAATCAACATATTAGGCAATCAACACTGTAAGGTGAATTATTTGAGAATATTCAATTCTTCTAGAGAAGACAAGAAAATAGTAAAATGAATGAAACTCATAAGATAAATGAGATACAGATAATAAATAAATAGTAAGCTATTCATGAGGCATAGACAAAATTCATAAAACATGTTAGGTATAGATAAGTAAGTTAGCAACCCATGAGGCATAGTAGACATGGATAAAATTAGTAAATTGAGTATTACCAAGCATAGGAAAGGTTGGAAAAACCAAGAGGCAACAAATCTTCATGAACCTCTAAATATAAATGAGGATTGTGAGATACTCAGTATTCATATGTTCTTAAATTGACCACCCATTAGTGATACCCCTTCTGGCATCATGTATCCTTTGTCCAAGAAATGTAAATAAAATCCAAAGCTGCTTATGATAGCTGATTGGCAAACCATAGCTATTGGTCAAGGGACTTGTCTTGCTTCTCCCTGATAGAGCGAAATTATGTTGGCTTCAGGGGCCTTCACTCCAAACCCTCTTGTTTAACCTTCATCTCACCATCAGTGGGGAAGGTTGATGAGGCAGTGAGAGACAGGATGTACAAACATTATGTAACTGAGGATCAGGTAGTGTGGTCCCTCTACCCTACCTGCACCTTGAGTGTGTTTCCTTATCTTTTATGTTTCATATTGCTTCTAGCTATGTAGTTAAATGAATTCAATATGTTTCAAGCACATTAGTTTTATGTAACCCACTCTGTTCCATTATCTCTGGGATAGCTTGACCAGTGGCATACTTGTAGTGTACCATTGCATCCAGGAAATTTCCTAACAACAAGCATATTTTCTATAAACACCACTGGATCTTCTCTCCTTAGGAAGCCAAACATGGCTACTCTCTGCAGACTGACCAATCTTTTCTCCAATTACTACAAGAAAAGAAAAAATTCAAAGTACTAGAGACCTTTATATCTAGAATGCACAGCAGAAGTAATGAGAATATAGACATACTAAACATGTTTTAAAACTCAGCTGGAGTAGTGGTCCAGTTTTTAATGTAAAACACTTATGACAAACCTTAAAGGATAATTGCAGATCCTTTATGATTAACTGATGCAGATGTGAGAGACTGAGTTTTTTTCTTTAAGAATGAGTAAGTAATTTTATTTCTTCACAATGTCCAGGCAGCCCACACAAATATGTCCTTGCAGAATTCCACAGTTGCACCCTATATAAGCCACTTTGAATTCCAATGTGTGTGGACCAGTAAAGAGTTATTATCTTACTGAGTTGGTTCCTAGTGTGTGATATTATTTCAGACTTTCATTCTTGTTTATTGGCCATGGATAGTATTATAAGTCCTGTTTATTGCTGCTGGTTCACATAGCTCAGATTCATGTATAAAAAATGCTCTCTTTCTCCTGAGTCACATTCAAATTTATTCATATTGAGTTCCAAGACTTTTTCTTACTTTGGACAAGATCTATACTAAATGAATGTTTAGTGCCACTGATTCTTTTCCCCTGATCCTATTAACGTTTTCTTTAAAATGGATTTGTTGAGCATCACATTGTAACTTTGCTCATGAAAGTTTAAAAGCTATTCACAACCAAGGTCTGGTTCAGTAACTGGAAAAAAAAGGAGGTAGGGGAGGGGGACAAAAAAAGAGAAAGAAACATCTCTATTTGATCTTGTGTATTAAATTTACTTTCCATCTTCTAATAATGGGATGATATTCAATCTCCACTAGACCAGTGCTGTGACACCTGTAACTTGGAGAATGTGTAATGATAGGAAAACAGCCTTATGGGGCCTCAGGGACCATTGATGTGTCAGTGATCCTGTAGAGCTGTTTATTGGTAATTCATAACAGAGTCAGGGCCCAGTTATATACATATGTTGGTGAAAAGAAATGGCATTTAGTGTTACTTGGGACTTTTTAATTATTCTCAGATCACCATGAGTCTAGAATACTATGACTATGCAAAGTTTCCCTTTGGAAGATTTCTCTTTTGGCCTAAGGGTTGTCTATGTACAATCCAATTAACATTCCTGTAGCTGAGAGGAAGACTGCACTTAGTTCTCTAAAGCAAGTTGCTGATGTAATGCTGAATCCCCAGGGAGCCGGCTCCTCTATAGACCAGGAAGGAAGGTTGAAACAAAGGGATGTATCAACTCAACCTGGACCAGAACCTGGCATCCCACTCACTAGATGCTCACTAGGAATGCAGCATCCAGACCGAAAGCAAAATCCTGTGGCCTCCTATGACTAAACCAGTACCTTACTGACATTCAAGGCCTCCCAGATACCTGAAAATAGAAATGATGGCCACTTCCCCTTTCCCCAGCATCTGCCTAATTGCTCTTCCCAGCTTGAATTTTCTTGGAGAAGAGTTTTTCACTCTGCCCTTAGAAATCAGCCTTAAAATTATACAATTAGACAATGGGAGGCAGCCCATTGTCTTTACATCACATTAAGATGCAAATGACGGACATCTAATGCTTTCTTGACAGCTGGTTTTGCTGGGGTGCCCTCTGGGCTGTGAGGGAACATGCAGAAATGGCAGTCGGGGGTCCTCCACAAAGGTTGAAACATTTAATGTCACCTTTGTTCAGAAATTCTCTGGGGTGCATGGATAGTACAGGCTAAGTGGAAGGTATAGGAGTCTGCTGGTTACTTACTCTTTCATGTTTCAAATGCTCTGTTTATGCCATAAATTTTATAGCCTTTGTGTGAATCTCTGCTATCTTTTGCACTTCTAAAGAGGTCATTTTTAAATGGCCAGATCTAATGTGCACAGTTGAAGCATTTTCCCCCTGGACTCTGTTTGCCTTTCACACCAGTTCTGCCTCTTCTGGGATTTCACTTGCTTTGGAGATTTATGGTTGAGATTTTTACTTTGTTTACACAGAGGCTGACATGACTTCTCAGGAAATGGGCTAGGTCTCAGATCATCCCTGTTCTAGCAGAATGTGGGGACAGGCACACTTGAGGAGGGGTGTGTGGTCTCAGAGCTGAGTCCATTGGTGCACTTCTCTATTGCAGGAAATAGTGAATAGGGCACCTACTTTCAACTGGTTTGCTCAAAAACAGTTGTTTCTTAGCCATTTATTTAAATTAAGCTGAAGAAATCAGCCCTTCACCACGGCTGCCTCTGTAAGTCTCAGCGCTCCCAGGTCTTTGTGTACCTTCCACACTCCCTGTCATCTTTCCTCTCTTTTTGGTGTGCTTCCCCTTCATCTTTATCTGACATTCGTTGACCTGTCTTTCCTTGTCAAGTTATGCTCACAGAATAGAATGTGAAACATGTTCATGTTAAATTATAAATTACCCCAAAGAACTTTGACTCTCACCTCTCTCAGGGTATTACATTTTAACAAGGATTAAAGGCTTAAATTAAAAGAATTAATCTCTTCTTGGGGCATTTCAGCCACTGACAGAGGAGTATTAAAGTGGGGGTGGGGGGTGTGGGGGGAGCACCATTAGAAATTTCCAATATTCCTGAAATCATGGACTGTGGAGGTCAGTTGGAAATAGAGAATTAAAGCCTTGTACTATTATTCACCATTTCCTGTATCTGTGGTAATGTGTCTGACCTGTAGTCACTTATAGCCCCTGCTTCCTTAATAAAATAATCTAATCCAATCTCCCAGACAATGACTAAACCTCTTCTAGAACATTTCAGATTTGTGTTTATTTAACAATGCAAAAATCAGAAAAATCACTATCTTCCTAGCCAGGCCAGCCATTGATAGACATCCCTAAGTATTAGTAAATTCTCTGACATTTACTCATTGGTCCTTAGTTCTTTGCTTAAAGCCTTTTGAGTTAAATCTGTTCTCTCCTGCATGTGAAAGTCTCTCAAGGAGTTGAAGACAATAGTCACATCTTCCCTCCCCAGTTTTTTCTTCTACCAATTAGAAGTTACTCTAGCAGAGTAAATTGAGCTAAAAATGCACAGGGAGGGTATGCTTCTTGGGGATGCAGTGGTTTTTAAATACGGCCAAAAATCATTGATGTATTTCTTGTCACAAGATGGGATCTATGCTTTCCCCCTTGAATCCAGACAGGTTTGCGACTGCTTTGACCAGTACAATATGGTGAAGTAATGCTATGTACCTTTCATCTTGTTTGCCAGAACACTTGCCCTTGGAGCTTCAGGCTGCCATGTAAGAAATCCAATTATCCTAAGCTGCTGTTCTTGAGGAAGGCCAAGCCTTGTGGGAAAGCTCCAGTAGACAGGCCAGCTGAGCCCAGCCTTCAGGTCTTTCCAGCCCAGACACTAGACATGTGAATGAAGAAGCCTCTGGTTGATTCCAGCCCCCAGACATCTGAGTCACCCCCAGCCATTCCAGTCCTACCAGATGAGGCCCCATGTATTGTGGAGCAGAGACAAATTGTTCCTGACATGTCTTATCCAATTCCTGACTCACAGAATCCATGAGTATAGTAAAATGACGGTTATTTTACATCACCGACTGGTCTTGGGTTGGTTTATAACACAGCAAGAGATAGCTGGGACAGAGACCTAAATCACCTTGGCATAATTGCTTCTGCTCTGGAGTGACATTAACACTAAATTTCCTTACTCCTTAACTTGGCTACTAAATTTATTGATCTTGCATTTAAACAACAACTTCCGGAGTACCAGGAAAAAACAGAAACCTCATAAACTGCAGGAAGTAATTACAGAAATAGATAGTGAATCAAAAATATTGCCAAGAGAATTCAAGTCTCTAAATGTTGTGTCTTTGACCTTACCATTTTATATTACACTCCTAACACAAAAATAGCTTGAGCTCATTTATTCATATGATAAAGACTTATAGAACCCTCATTCTATCATGTAGTATTAATTACATCATCTTCAGCCTTATATCTTCTGAAGTAGGAAAACTAACTTGGATATGAAACCCAGGTAAGTCCTACAGCCTTCTGAGCTCTAAAATGAAAGCTATGGTAACATCTGCCTTGCACAATCGCTGTTAGAATGAGATATTAATAAAGGAAGCTGTTCAGCTCTCATAGATTTACTATTTCTCTCTGCAGAACTGATCTCATGCCTTTTGTGTCATCATCCCAGTTGTTGATAAAAGCACTGGACAGGACAGGATCAGGGCAGGCTCACTACTGGTGACCTTCTCTGGGCCAGTCATCAACTCTTTGAATTCCATAACTGAACCAGCTTCACATAGAAGCTCTACAGGGGCAGGGATCTGAGGCTGGTTTATTTACTGACATCCCACATAACTAAACCAGTACTTGGCACATAGTGGGTACTCAGTAAAGATGTGTTAAATAAATAGCACTCTCCTCAGCCTAATCGTATGTCTGGGAAGCTCACACTATGCAGTCCTATGGCCCAAGGCTGGTCCTTCTTCCCTTAGCTGAGAGTCTCAGCTCGAAGAGGTACAGAGTATGAAGTTTACATGTAGAGCTTAGGAAACTGACAGTTCGCCCTGCTACACCTATTTCCCACTTCCTAATTACCAAGATGTTTAAACTATAACATGAATAGCCACATTAAGCCATTTATTATATGAAAAGCAGGGGCATAAAACATAGATAATTAAGGCCTCCCTCTGTGCCAACCTACCCACTAGAGGTATAATTAAGTGTAAGTACCTCGTAGTTTGCTAGCCATTATTACTGGGCTTAAACATATATTCAGCCAGTTATTAGTGAAATTCCATAGTGTCCTGAGGAACTATTGTTTCAATAAATGGAGTAGAAATTTTCCAGCTGATACCATGTTTTCTCAGCTGATCTTGGACCGTGAATTGGTGGTAAAATATTCTCCATTATCAATATGGAAAACTCAGATCTTGGACACTATGAGGAGTATAGGAACAGCCTCCTAATGCTCTTTTCTGGTTCTCATTGGCCATAGAAAAGATAGTTTCTTCTTCTAAGGTTTGCTGCTCAGAACCTCTCTGCTCCACACAAAACAAGAAACATTTAAGGAACCCAGTTCTTTTCACATTTGGTTCCAGGGATTGAGGACTTACAACCAAGTGAACAACATGTGTTTATTAAAACCTTATTATGTCCATAGCCCTGACCTAAGGCTATATTAAAATAGTATGTTTTCGACTTGAACTAGCATTATAAACAGCCTCATTTAGATATTTTGATCTCCATCTTATTGAAAGGAGTCAGGAAAACAAAGAGGGTGAAAGAAGTGGGGTAGCTAATTCCCTTATGTCTTATTCTGGCTTCTTTTGGAAAATGAGAAGAATGAGCCTCTGAAATGAAGGAAACCCCCCAAAAGGAAAAGAGACTTCCCCTCTCCCATCCACTCCTGTGACTGACATTGCAAGCTTTCTCTTCTCAGACCCTCAAGCTGAAGCTCTAGGATTTCCCTGTAGGAGAGGTTCTACAGCTGTTATCAGGAGACAGATATATTTTGAAGCTGCAGTGGCATTGTAAGCACAAGGATGTATACTTAGATCACTTGTTCGTGGTGACTTGGTAGTAGGAGAGAGAAGCAACAGAATATGAAAGAATTAACAGGGCTGAGGCCACCTCTTAAAACAGCTATTATAGATCCCCTGCTGACTAGGAGATAATAAACCAAGCCACCCATCCTCAGATACCTCTATTTGCAGTGCCTGGTACTCAGTAGGGGCTCAATCCACATTTGTGAAAGGGACTGTGCCTCACATGAGTAAAATGTAGTATTTCTCCCATCCATTATGCAGTGACTTCAGAGAGGTATGTGCAGATGGTGTCTATGCTTCTTGGAAGCTCTGTTGCTTTGAGAACTAAATGGGGAGAAAGGTGTTTGAGGACAGAATAGATATGATATACTGTGTAATTGGTGGAAAGGAAGGCCAAGAGAGAAGTGGGTTAGAAAACTGAGTTTAACAGGCATTGGGGCAGGGAAATACGTTCGATTCTGGCCCCACAAATATGAAAAATATGCATAGAGAGCTCATAACCCCCAGAAAATGCCCACCTGAGATTCCCTATCACTGAACCCCAACTCTATTTATTTGTCAAGGCTGCATCATGAAAATCAGAAATCTTATGACCTGGAAAGATGGAGTCAGGCGCTGCTCATTGACCTCAGGAATGATATCTTACTCCCTCACCCCCACTTCCACCATCTCTCTCTGAGGCTAGCTATTGTCTGAAGTCTTAACTTCATCAAATGCTTTCACAATGCTCCATCTCTACAAGAAGCCCTCCCTAATCATTTTATCTCTATCAGTATCTTTTCTTCCTAGAAACGAACTATGCTCTGCTCCCAAGAAGAATTTAGTTCATAGTGAATTATGTGCTGAGAAATTAATCGCTTACAGGAAGTGGGATTAAAGGTGAGAGGATACCTTAATTTATGTCAGACTCTGGACTAGTAATTTTACAAGAAATCTTCTCTTTAATCCTCACAGCAATCTTGCTTTGTAAGTAGCATCTTCTTGACATATCAGAAAACAGAAGATCATAAAAATAACTTATTTATATAACAAATGTCTGTTATATGTCTCATATATGCCAGGCAAATGCTAGGTCTTGGAGAAGCAACCTTGAAGAAGCCAGATACAGACCCCACATTCAGAAAGTGTATGGTGTAGTAGGATATATGGACAAAAAAACCAATCCATTTCACAGAGAGCGAGGAATTCTGTGGAGGGGGAGAATTGCTTGCTGAGAGAACACATGGAAGAGCCTCTAATCCACAGAGGCAGTGATATCAAACAGACATAAAGGGGGCAGAGTTCCAGGGGCATCAAGGTGAAGAATAGGAAACTGAAAAGAGGAAAGGGGAAAGGAAAGAGTTTTCCAGGCAAAGGAAATGTCATGTGCAAAGATCTTCAGGCTCAATGAAAGAACAGTGTAGCACAGCCATGCCTCCTTCTAGAAAAGACTGAGATTGAGCTCATGAGGATATAAAAGCTAGAACAAGGAGGCATAAATCAAAGAGAGAAACTTAAGGAATAATAATTAAAAAACAAAAAACAAAAACAACAAAAACAAAACAAAACAAAAAAACATGATGGAGATTTTAAATGGAGCCAAGAATAAGATTTTAAGGACTGCATGCCATAATGATATGAATGCTTATTATAAGGAAGCCTTTTATTTGACTATACACTTTCTAGGAACCAACCTTGAAAAGAAAAGCTCTTGGCCTTTCCAGATGAGACTTCCTCAGGAGAAGAGCAACAATTGGACCAGAGAGGCTAAAAGCTCTAAATAAGCAGGTCAGGATACTCTCCACTGATGGGCAGCCTCAAAAGCATCCCTGTAATGGGATGTTCCATCCATCACCCAGGGCACCTCTCATGGAAACAATTTAGCCAGTGGCTATGCAACATCATCCAGGAGCCCCAGGAGCTCTTGATTCGTGTGGCTTAATCTCAGAGAAGTTCTTAAAATAATAGAAAAGACTGAAAATTGTCTGATCCTCTAAATGGCTGTCCTTGCATAGCATAGCCTCTTTCTGCCAAGTTTTTATAGTATATTATCTAGTAATAAGTTACAAACTGTACTTCCTTACAAATAGTTGGAATTCAGTTTATCTATGCTATCAATTAAATATTGATTCATGTGCCTTAACATGGAGCCAAGCTGAGAGTAGTATCTGGATTTCTCTCCTTTCCTCCTTCAAGTCATTTCTATCTAATGTCCTTTTCTCTACAGAGCTATATATATTTCCAAAACAAAATTACTTCTCCATCCACTATCCAGTCAGCATGTTTCACCCTTTTAAACATATAAGATCGGCTGTTGTGTGTACATTCTCAGAATTTATCTTCCCTGATGTGCCCAGCATAATGCCATCCTTGTACTCATAATCAATAAAATCAATAATCATCGAATGAAAGCAACATCCTCCAAATCACAGCTTTGAAAATAACCTATTCTTCACATCACTTTTATTGAGTATGTGGTTTCAGCCACTTATTAGGAAGATATACACAGTGGCTTTTAATTTCTTTTGTACAATGATTTGTGTTGAATCTTGAGCTTCTTCAGTCTACATGAGACCTTTCTGACCTCCTCATCTACAATGTGAGTTCATGGGTAAAGGTCATATCCTTTGAGGAAATGTAAGAGCAGATGGAACAAGGAACAAGAAAAAAATAATGTAATGCAGGAAACAGCCTTGAACTCTGGCCCTGACACACAAACTGACGGTATTAGAGATGCTTATAAGGTAACTGGGCCTGATGTAGCCTTAAAATTTAAAGGTGAACATTCACTGGGCCCTTGATATGTGATAGAAATTGCACTAGGCTTCATAAAGGATTTTAGTAGGCATAAGCTATCATTCAACCACCACAATAACCTGTACATTATTATGACCATTTATTAGATGTGGAATCTAAGACTCAAAGTATTTAAGTCATCTGCTCTGGGAAGCATAGTAATCTGCAGAACAAAGATTTGATCTCAAATTCATCCGACTTCAAACCCAAGCCTCTTCTAACTGAGAGAAATCAAATCCCAGTTCTGACAGCTGGGAGACTCAGGACATGTCACTTAACTCCTTAGTCACTTAAGCCTGTTTCCTCATCTAAAATCACAAGGATAATAAAGTATTTATCTTATAGGACTGTTTTGAGGACAAAATGAGAAAATATACATAATCACGCTATTTGGCAAATAGTAAGTGCTCAATGAAATTTTGTTACTAATATTAGTAAACTCTGCTCTCTACTTTGACAAGGAAACTTGTGTGCACTCAAACTAAGCTATTCTAACCAAATTTTTCTTAGAACACCAGTCATATTGAATTAGGGCCTACCTTAATGACCTCTGTTTAACTTAATCACCGTTTTAAAGACCCTATCTCTAAATACAATCACATTCTGATGTAGTTGGGCTAGGACTTTAACATATGAATGGCGACACAATTCAACATACAATGGAAGGTCTCAGTAAAACTTTTCTAAAAATATTTAGTGTTTTAAATTTTCACAGTGGAAGGCATGTTAGAGCACCCTCACTTAGCTTTAGCTTAGTGAGTTTTGTAAAGACAAATCATTACTTTTTAAAAATCGACATTGTCAGTAGGGACTACAATGGCTTTTGTTTGTATTTTTAGTCTGGACTTTCTGAAGTGCCACACTTCCTTGGGGCTGCAGATTGTTCACTTTATATACATTATGATAAGAATCATGTTTGCCAGGATCCTTTTCTCCACTAAAAGCCAGGTCCAGAAAGGAGAAAAGAACAAGCAACAGGGAGTAGCTTGATAGATGTGGGTATATGTTTTCCTGGGAAAATGTTTATTCCTTTTAAGTTTGAAAATAGGAGTAAGGTCACAGGTGTGCTGTTAGGCACATAGTAAGTGTGGTGTTATAGCATTACGATGCTGTAACAAAGCATAGTGACTTAAGTAGAATAGATTCTTTCTCTCTTTGGGGTTGATTGACTGCATTGATGCCCCAAATAATGGTCCCTTGTATCTTTGCCCTTTGCCTTGTAACGTCATAGTTTCACACTGAACAGGCTTGTGGCTTGCCCTGTCCAATAGAATGCAGCAGAAGACTAGGCCTCAAGAGGCCTTGTGTTTGCTCTCTTGAACAATAGGGCTTATTTGCACTTGAACTTTGGACTTACTATAAAAGTAAGCCAAGTTAGCATGTTAGAAGGATATAAAATAAAAGTATAGAAAAAGACATGTGTAGTCAGATAATCTCCAGAAACAGAGCCACCTGGCCAATTTACAACTGATCGTAGACAAATGAATGAGACCAGCCATGATCAGAGGAATTACTTACATAAACCCAGTTCAAATTCTAATCTGCAGAATTACGATCTTAAAAAAGGTTGTTGTTTTAAGCAATTAAGTTTTGGGATGTTTTGTTATGCAGCAATAGCTAACTGAAACAAAATTCAGTGTGTGTAACTGAGGTACTACAGTAACAAAATTTAAAAATATGTGGCATTGGCTTAGGGACCAGACAACAAGCAGAGGCCTAAAAACTATAGAAGTCTGGAAAAAATGACCCTATTAAATAGTAAAAAACTATTGGTAAAACCATTGCCATGTCTCAGCTAAACAAAAGACATTTAGGAACTTTAAAGGTACCATCCCATAGAAACCCGAATGCCAAAAGTAGCTGAGAATCAGTCTAGAAAGTCAAGCATGTCTCAAAAAGAATTTGTCAGATAGAGTGGTTCAATTCAGATCCAAACTAATTCCATGAAATTTTAAATGAAATTGTAAAGGCAAAAGTGTCACCAGATTGAATTAAAAGCTCCAAGTTAAAATTGTTCAAAAATGTAAAAGGCCTCTGGGCCCCCAGTGTTTTACAGGCAGAAAGAAGGCTAAGCATGCTGCACAGGTTCTCTTCAGAAGTAGCTAAGGAGGGTAATGGGAAGGAATTATGTCCCAGAGGGCAGAGTCAAAAGCTGTGGAGAACCATGGTCTGGAGAGCCACTGCTATGACCGCTGCCCAACCCTCTAGTGTGGAAAATGGGTAATATGTGCACTAGGGGATTTCAGAATTGTCAAAGACCAGTACCTTCCAATCTTCCCCTATTCAAGTGGCAGTTTAATGTGGTTACCTTGTGTCTGTTTTATCATTGTATGTTGGGTGTGTGTGTGGGCGGGGGGGGGGCAGATAACTTGTGGTTTTAGTTCATAGGTCCTTGGTTCAAGGGAACCACATTTGGACCTGATGTTAGTCACAAGATTTGGGCATATCTCAAAAAGAGACATGGAACAATATATCCAGTGCCATAATGACATGCAATTTTGGATGTCTTTGTGGGGTATAGATCTATATTACATGTGAACATTTATGGCCAGTTTATGGTATACTGATTGCAAAACTGTCCCCAGTTCTCTACCTACCCTTGTATTCAATGTGGACTTTGCAGCTCCATCTGATCGATTCCATTTCCCTAACCCTAGAGCCCTCGTTGGCCATGTTTGTTTTAGCCAACAGATTATGGTGGAAGCAATGGTTCATAAGGTCTGAGTCCAGGCCTCAAGAAAACTTTTATGCTTCTATTATCTATCTCTCTCGCTCCTTTGCTTTAGCTACAAGAACATGCCTGAACTAGTTTGTTGGAGGGTAAGAGATCATCTGAAGTAGAGCCATGTCATCTCAGCCAAGGCCATCTTAAATAAACCTACTCCCAGCTTATCTTCAGCTGACTACAGATGTATCAACATGCTTGGCCAATATTTGTGTAACCTTGAGTGAATTGTTTAACCTTTTTCTAAGTCTCTTTCTCTTACTTATTAAAAAATTCAAAACGAAAACTTTTTCCAGGCATCAGATATAGTAACTGGATCAGAGTGGGAGCCTGGTGAATAGTATCTGAAAATGAACAGCAATGAGACTCTGTTTGTATTTACAAAGAGTAGGCTATATTCTCCCCAAAAGATGGTTTGTGAACCTAGAGATCTTGACTGGAATGATAATTCTAAATGTTTGTGCACAGGTTTTAACTTTGGTAAGGAACCAAGTGTAGTTTCGGTGGGAGTATAGTCATTCCAAAGGCTTCTTCTCAGAGTCCTCAACAAATATTCCACGTTCCATTATGCGTAAAGTCAGGCTACCCAAGGGAGTTGTGGTACCACCTATCACCAGCAACTGTAATTAAGTCTTCAGGACATGCCTACCCCTCTCTCCCTCCCTCCTTCCTCGCACCACCACCACTTTGTGGGGAATCTGAGGCTGGGCCACAAAAACCTCTTCCCACTAAAAACACCTGATCCATTCCCGCCAGGGGCTTGTCACAAAGTCTGGGACTTCTAGGTCTCCAGCCTCTCTCCTCTGGCTGGAGGTCCTGGGGCTAATCAGTTGGACATTTTCTAAACACTGAAAGCCACCCTTGAAGGTTTCTGTTGTTCCCATGACACCTTGCTGGCATCCAACCAGGGCCTTGCACGCTTCCTAGCCAAGATGCCCCAACAAGGAGAGAGTATGTTTGGGAGGCTGAGACTATGGGGATGTAACCGAGGCTGGGACATCTGAAAAACTCAAGGGTCGTTACCCACAGCAATTGCTGTTATTCCCAGACGAGTTGTTTCTCTTCCCAGCCTGCATTTCTCTGAGAGGCGGGGCTGTTCCCTCTATGGCTGCATTACCCTCGTGCACTCTGCCCCTTGGCACTCTGCCCTGGCTCTCTGAGCAAGGCCCATGCCCATGCAGAGCTGTTGGCTGTCGGCATGCAACCAGCACCGTTCCCTCTGTTCTTCTCTTTCTTGTCTGTGCTTCTGTACCTTTACTCAAAACTGCTTCCACTGTCTCAATGTCCTTTCTCCTGCTCTTCCTGGCAAACTCCCACTCAGATTTAAGATTAAGAGTCAACTGTCATCACTGGTTCCTTCCTCTGTACTATATAACCTCTGTTCTAATATATACCCAGATGCATGTCATTTTTCTGCTTCCATTTGTATCTCTATACCCAGACTAGCAGCTCCTCAAAGCTATCCTTCAAAGCTATACACAAAGCTCTGAAAATCTGTCCATTTTTTATTCCTAGAGTCTAGCAGAGTGTCAAAGATTGAGAAGGAGTTTGTCCAAGTTCACAAAATAACTAAAACAGAATCTAGTTCCAGATTTCTGGCTAATTCTTAAACCATACTAATCTCATCCTCCCACCCTAGCTCTCAACACTAATGGCGTATTGCTTCTCAATAGTATATTCTTCTTTGAAATGGAAACGGACTTCTAAACAGGAAGAAAAAGTCATAAGATGCAAACTTCTCTTTATTTGCACCCCATCACTACCTGTGTTGCAGGGGAAATCACAAGTGATACAATAAAGGGGAAGATAAACATTTAGTATATTTAAAATCTGGTTGAAAAGCAAGAAGCGCTTATCTGACCCTAATAAAACATCCTGCATATCAACCATATGGCATTCTGTAGTTCACTGTGTGCTCTAACTTAAGCTCTTCTCACTTGATGAAAAAGCAGAATTCTGAAGCCAAACAGGGTCTAAAGTCAAGTCACTAGCATAGTGTTAAGGGATTCAAGGCTGAGAGGGAACAGCTGGTTTTAGAAAGTCTGAGTCTTTGGGAAAATATGTGTCACAATTCATGGCTGGTCATGTTGCCAAACAGTTTGCATATGAGTTCCTACTTTCCCTATTCTCAGCATCTTGAGTGGGAGCTAATATACCATCCTACAAGAAATGCTATAAGGGTTTTAAGGGAGCTTTGGCACAGGCCACATGACCCAGGCTTTGGGGATCAAAGAGACCAGGGAAGCTGAGATCTGAAGGCCTAGCAGGGCCAGCCTAGGGATGTGGGCAGGTGTGTGTGTGTGTGTGTGTGTGTGTGTGTGTGTGTGTGTGTGTGTGTCAGTTGGCAGGAGATATGCATGGGCCAGATTCTGAAGGACCTTGGGAATTATGTTCATTTGTTAATTTCACAAATAGTTACTGTGCTCCTAAAATGCTATGTTACAATAACTGAGTCTTTCTTCTGAGGACATGTGGTGGCCTTCAAGATTTTCACCCTCTGGTGCCTTCAGTATGGGCAGAACCTTGGAATGTGAGAGGATGTAATTGCTCCCATGTGATTGATTATATTATGTTACATGGTGAAGAGATTCTGTAGATGTAGTTAAGGCTGCTAATCAGCTGTCTTTGAGTTCATCAAACTTGGACGTTATCTGGGTGGGTCTGACATAATCACATGAACCCATTAAATCTCATTCTAAAGGCAGATAGAGATTCAATACATAAAAGGGATCCAGTGCAAGCCAGCTTCACCATTGCAGGCTTTGAAATGGAGGGGATCTTGAAAGTAGCTTATAAAGGCTGAAAGTGGCCTCCTGCTGATAGCCAACAAGAAAACAAGGATCTTAATCCTATAACCACAAGGAATTGTATTCTGTCAAACACCTGCGTGAGTTTGAAATAGGATCCCAAACTCCAGATGAGATTGCAGCCTAGCTTATACCTTGATTTTGGTCTTGTGAGACCATGAGCAGAGAAACCAGACACATCATGCCCAGACTTCTGAACTGTAGAACTGTGAGCTAATAAACAAGTGTTGTTTTAAACTGCTAAATTTGAGCTAAATTGTTATACAGCAATAAAAGCTGATATAGGACATTTCACCACAAATTCAAATTTGACTAATTTTGCCCATCTCTTATGTGCTAAGATTAGTTCATATATGCTAAATGATTGAGTTCTATTTGTAATCCTTCAAGGATGGTGCTACTTTTAGTTGGCATCACTAGCATACCCATTCACCATGAAGCAGTTGTGCTGTTTGGATTGAATCCTCAAAATAACCAGTCTAAATCAAACAGCTATTCTATTCCTCCTGCTACAGTGATTGGAATAAAGAGGGTTGTATGACCCAGGCCTAAGACAATTAGTGCATAGCATTTACCAGGCCAAGTGATTGGTTCAGGAGTAAGGATATGATGTCAGTCTAGACAGAGTAAAGTCAAAGTGATATGCAAGCTAGGAGGCCTGGAACTGTCACCACCATTTTTCTCCTAAGAGGAAAAGAAAGCAAAAGAAGAAGGGTAGAAACAAGAGAATCAAAGAAATGTATCTAGAAGCTTGATCAAACTATGCTTGAAGCTTTTGCCACTTTACAGACTTTTTAGTAGCCATGAGCTAAGTCATTTCTTCTAATATTTAAGCTGTTTGAATTAGGTTTTCAGTTATTTGCAAGTAATACCATTTTTATACATTGTTATTTCTATTGGCTAGATGAAAAACTGAAACTCAAGGAAGTTATTCCCAGAGGTCACAAAGCTAGTAAGTGGCAGAGTTAAGATTTAAAACCCAACACTTTAGCCCCCAATTCAGGGCTCATTCCATTACACAAACTTACAAACTGCCTCACCTAATTTACTTTTGCCCCATCCTGATAGAATACCTTTTACTTCCCTAGGAAAAATGTCACTCTCTTCTTTGTGATTCCTCCCTTCTCTTCATTGCTAGAAAGAAACCCTCTAAGCTTCACAATCTAAATATTTCCACATTTCAATTTCCAGCTTCATCTTATATCTCAGTCTTCCCAACCACGATTTAAATCCAACAAGACCAGCACATATCTGAAGAGAACTATCTTTTTTTCACTCACTGGCTTGGCTCACAACACTGAGTCCTGTGGAAATAGCGAAGCCTTTTTTGGTTAGGTGGAGAATGGGGCCTTAGAGCAGCACAGCAGGTGAGGAAAAGCCATTACTCAGTTGTCCCTCAGCTTGCAGGGTGCCCGGCTTGGTCTCTGAGGACAGCCTCAGAAAGTGGGCAGAGCGTAAACAGAAGGGAAAGCCCAGAGATAAATAAAGAGTTCCACTCTTTAGCAAGAAAATGTCCAATTAATCAATGTCGAGCTCTCCCATGGGACTGGCTTCTGAAACAAATCAAGTAACCAAATACAAGTTCCTCCCTGTCAGTTGAAGGCAATATTACTAGTAAATTAGCAAACATCAGTGGTAAGAGAAAATCAATGGATTTGGGAGTTTTACAAAAACAGGAAAGAGGGTAGAACTAGCAGGAGAAAGGTGACATATCCTTTACAGAGCTTGATGTTTCCTCCATGGAGATTATGGCACCATCAGCTTCACAGCCTCCACCCCCACTTCCCCCTATCCCCCCATGGAGTCTCACCCTCTTTTCAGACACTGCTTACCTCTACCCTTTCCCTCAGGAGCTGAGCTGAGTTTTTTTCTTTGCTGGTCCGTTAACTGGCCAAAGTGCACAAGATCCCCGAGATCACCGACCCTTGGGGGGCGGGTGTAGGTGTGTTGGGACATCCTTTTGAAGTCATTCTAGGATATGCGCATGGTGCAAGGAGGGAAAGGCCCCTGATGATTTTTTTCCCAGCATCCCTCCACTGCCTGATGATGAATGGCTGTGCAGCCAAGAAAGAGCCTTCAAATGACTAAGGGTACAAAAAGGAGTTGTCTAGCTTCCAGCTTTGGGAGAAGTAGGTGAGACATTTGGGTTGTATAGGGAAGAGTGTCAAAACAGAAACTAAACAAGGATCAGACCTACACAGCCCCTGAGCTGTGAGTCAGCTGGTAGACCTACAAGAGGGGCTTTGCTTTCTTGTTCTGTTCTGTTCTGTTTGGTTCTGTTCTATTCTGTTCTCTTTCTTTCTTTTAAAGAATCTGATAAAAGTTATAGGCCTTATTGTTGAAAAAAATTCTTAGGATTTATATACACTTCGGGGGCCCAATTACTTCAAAGGGTCCCATCTTAAGAAAAATCACTCCACTCTGGAGACAGGCCCACCTGGCATCCTTTTCAATGAAGTGCAGCTAAGGGCATGAACCTGGCACTCTGCATCAGGGCAGCTGAGGTCGCTTTGAACTAACAAAGTGGGGCTTAAATCATGAAATGGAGCATAGCCTCCTTCCGACATCTGGAATTTTAATGAGGTAAGATCAGGCAGAGCCAGAAAGCGTGCTTTAGGGCTCAGACAAAAGAAAACTGAGTGCCCTGGTTGCTTTCCCATGCATACAGCAGGCACTTGATATAAATTGTTTGAGAATGAATTTGTTTTCTCGAATAACAGAGACCTTTAGCAAGGACTGTTGCTAAAATGCCTCCTCCTCTGGAATTTGAAAACTGCGCTAAATATTCCCACCTTGTTCTTCTTATTCATTTTGGTTTTTTTGTTTGTTTGTTTGTTTGTTTGTTTTGCTTTTTTTAAAGCCTGGCTTAAGTTTCAGGTGAGTACACAACTCTCAGGCTGGATGATCTAGCTTCCTGGGGTTACTGACTCAGGTAGAGAGGCAGGCACAGCCAAGAAATGCCAGCCACTCACATGCCTCCCCTCCAAGTGCACTTACCTTTCTAGAATCTTGTTCTGTCATGAGGGACAAGGCAGAGAGCAGGCCACTTGCTCTGATCCAGCTCTGATCCACCATGACAGAAGGAGAAAGGCAAAGACTCACAAGAACTCATCTTTTCCGCTCTTCATTACTAGCTCTCACTAAGTAATACCACACAGCTACCCCTTTCTTCCACCTCTCTCTATATGTCCCAGACACTGAATGCCCCTTACCTGGAGCCATGAACCACTTCTATGACAGGAATATAAAGAAGGGAGGTCTGGTTTCCCATGTCAAAAGTCCTCTCTGCTCAAAACAAGCTCTTCATCCTACAGTCTTACTGGCTCAATTCACTCTTTAGGACTACTCATCCCTAAGGGGATCAGGGCAGTGTGAGGGGAGCAAAGGGTAGTGGACAGCCCACTCGCTAATGATGGTCCCTTGGCATCCAGGATGGGAGGAATTTCTGAGGTACAGGTGTTTAAAGAGTTGAAGAACCTCTATTTCCCATCCATGTACCCCCATCCCTGGTTCAACAGGGCATGTTATATATGCTGTAGTGTGTGTGATCCTGTTTCTTGGGTCTGATTCAGGAGAGCTCGGGTTAGGTGACCTGGGAACTTTCCATTCCCTTCCCTTATAATGAGGTCCCCCACAGCAAGAACTGCACCCATTCCAACGATGATGATACATAGCTTAGATAGATTCAGGACTATCAGAGCCTAAAAACAACTCCAGTAATTGCCTCCTTCGAGGTCTTCATTTGATAGGTAAAGAAACTGAGGCCCAGAGTACTTAGGAAAGAAAATGTATTTGCAAATTTTGACATAACTACTCACCTGACATTCACATGCTTTCCAATTCTGGGCTCAGTTGCTGCATTTAGATCTTTTCATAAAAAAAAAAAAAGTTTGTAATGAGCAAATTGGCTCTGGAGACTTAGGGGTTAGGTGGAACAGTGTAAAAAGAATTATCTAGCACAGTTAGGAGACTAGCCCAGAGGAAGAAAGACTAGTCTTTCTACTACAGATGGAATGTGGTGGACAAAAGCAGATTATAATAGGGAAGTCAACAAAGACAGCCGATTAAGCTCATTCTCACTTCAGACATTCTCCAACTGCCAGTGGAGTTTATCACTTCCTTTGTATGTTTAAACTGAAGTCAATGTCCTGGGAATTCACTGAGAATGTTGATATTTTTCACATAGAAATGGTAATGCTACCTGTGAGTTGGAAATGAATGAGCACAGAAACTGGTCCATTCCAACAAGGAATGGTGATTATGGCCCTTTGGGAATTGGTAAAAATCTCTAGTTGAGTAAAATCTTGTTCTAATATACCAGTTAAATGTTAACAACAAGCTTGTAAAAATATAACATCAACTTGTGATTTAACGAATAGAACCTAGTCAAGAATATAGAAGGCTCACAATTGCATTCCATTATTCTTGAGACGGGGTTGTCACCAACCAGCCTGTCTTAGACACAGTATATTCCCCTTGCTCCTACCTAGATAGTTCAACTTTTTCTTCTTACTCTACCAACAAATGTTTGTTTACTCCAGACTTTTTAAATAAATTTTTGTTTAGGTCTGCAGCTTTCCCGGTAAGACTTTAGCTCAAAATAAATCACCAGAAGAGCAAGGGAAGTTGGTTTTCACTGTCTATCCCCCCAGAACACAGATTGAGATAGTGTGGCTTTTCCATCGGGAGGACTGTGGGCTTTGCGGGCATGCTGGGGTGTGGGAGAGGGAGACTGCAGCTTCCATCCTTTACTAGCTTGGGAGTGAATAGAGGCTTAGCAAAGCCCAACCCTGGGCCTCCACCTGGCAGCCACATGCCCCCCGCACTGGTGTTGACTCTTGGCCTCCCACCCCCGACTAGTTTTACATTCTCATTCTCCTGAAAGGCAACCTAAGGTTTTCACCAATACCAACTTTTAGAAATGAGAATCTTCAAATGTAATTTGTAGAAGAAACTGTGGTTTGGATGCTTTTGAGGCAGTCACGAGACCTGTAGGCTAAACCTGATGCCAGTCACAGGCTTAATCGAGCTCACACCTGCCTTGTACCAAGCACTGTAGACATGAGTACATAAATAGAACAAAGTCCCTATTTCTAAGAGTTTAAAATCTAGTGGGGAGGAGAGACAAGCATGTTTCTATAGCATATGATAATTGCAATAATAAAGAATAAATAAAAGATTAAAGGGAGCCAGAGCAAAGATCTTTTGCCTGTTCTGGGTAAGGGAGAGCATCTGAAGAGGCTGACATTTGCCCCAAGAATGAAGGGAGGACTAAGAGGTCAGCAGGCAGAGGGCATGAGGGTGTGGGCAAAGCAGGGTGTGGAAGGCATTCCAAGGCAAGAACAGTACATGTTAACCCACAGCAGGATGACGCAGAATGAAAGCAAGTGTGATTCCTGAGTCCTCTTCCCTCTCTTCTTTCCCATCTGGCTCCTTCCTACTCATCTTCAGGTTTTGGTTTAGACGACAGTCCTCCAAGATATCTTCTCTGACCAGCCCCACCCCACCTCTTGGAACTCCCTTCCAAATCACTTCCTTCCTATTTCCTCTGTCAATTCCCTGGCCTGTGTTCTCCATCACTGTAAGCTCCACGAAGACAAATCACAATTTTAGCTCTAGTGCTGAGAACACTGGCATAATGAATGTAGTGTGCAGAAATCACTCAAAAAATAGCTTTAGTTTGATTAAACCAAAAATTCTACAAAATTTGCATTGTATACATTTTCCAGACAAAAAACAAGAAGCAAAAAACAAGACAAACAAAAAAACTACAATGTGCTCAAGAAGTTGATGGCTAAATGCAAACTAAATTATCAAATTTTTGCCATTTCCTTTTTGTGAGATCTAGCTGAAAAAACAGAGGGTCTCAAGATTCAAGTCCTAAGACTAAGTGTTGTCTGTCACTAAAGCACTCTGGAAACTTGAAGTCACCTCTCTTCTCTGAGACTCATTTTTCTCCTTTGCAAAATGAAGGGGTTTTAAAATTCTGTTTAATGCTCATTCCCATTCTTACCCATGACTCTTGTTTACTGAGGCAAAGCTTGTATCAGAATTTTTAATGCAACTGAAATCACATACGACCGCTAACACTTTTAGACTCTTCTTTTTGGAAATACCTCACTGAAACCTAAGTGATTTCTTTCCTTTTTCTTTTTTTCTTTTTTTCTTTTTCTTTTTCTTTTTCTTTTTCTTTTTCTTTTTTTCTTTTTCTTTTTCTTTTTCCTTTCAAATTGAGCCCAATTCTCTAAGAGAATACAGGACTCACTCTCAGGGCATGGGTGAGGATGCAGAGAGAGCAGAACTGTCAACTTACTTGATTAGCCGAGAGCAGAGGGACATTTGTGACTGTGCCATTCTGTTGTTCCTTGACCTTTAGAAGTCACACAATGTGGTCCCAAGAGTGGTATGGGGGAGTGTTGCCTACAAGCAAACCCTGGAATCAAGGCTCGATCTCCCAATTCCACTATTGCCCAAGGAGTTCAGGTATATTTGAATCAAAATCAACATATAAAAACCAAACATTGCACACTGTCTCCCAATTATTGGGGAAATTGCAATTGTATGTGCCAAAACTATAGAAATGACCTCTTTAGCTATAGAGCTTACTGACATTTTAAATTAGAACCAGATTCAATAAATGAAAATTGTTAGTTGAATGGGAAAATACTTTCTTCCCTATAAAATTAAGGTGCCAGCTACCTTCTGGGTTTTTTAAGCTCTGGAATCCAAACAGGGAGACTCCAAAATGTGGAATGAAGGTTAGACTGTGTCACCAACAGCACACTAACAGGAATCCACATAAAATTGGATGATATTTGCCTCCAAAAAATTTATTTTATTTAACACTTATGTAGTATTTACTATGTGCCAGGCACTGCTTTAAGCACTTTATATGTAATAGCTCATTTAATGCTCCTAATAACTTTTGAGATCACTACTATTATTATCCCCATTTTACAGAGGGAAAACTAAGGCACAGACATAGTGAGAAACTTTACCAAAGTCCTGTGGCTAGCAAATGGCAAAGCTAAAATATAAATAAACTGTTGTGGTCTGGTCCCCGTATCCTTGCTTTCTGCACCACACAGCCATCTTACAACTAGCAACTCAAAGACTCAAGGAAGCTTTCATGAAGGTAAAGATATTTACACAGAGCCTTGAGGAAGGTAGGTGGCTTTTGGATATGCAGACATGGAAGGAAGCACATTCTGGGCAAAATAAACAGTGTGAAGGAAGGGAGGGACTATTGTTTCCTGGGAAGCCAACAATAGTCATAAAACCTTAGCACAAGTTCAGGTTTAAAAAGAATAACTTGTCAGAATAAAGTTTCCGAATAAAGGGTCAAGTATGAGGGAAAAACAATGGTTAAAAATCTAGCCTTTTGAACATAAGTTCCCACAATTTCCATTAATTCTCTCTATCCCAATCTTTAGCTGAGTAATTGACTCAAAAAGGGGAAATGGGTTTGATAAGAACAAACCTACATTAGAGCACTGTACGTAGAGCAGTTCAAATAACATCCCAACATGACGTGGACCCAGAGGTGGGGTTAACTATTTCCCCAGAACCTCAAGGTTTGGTATTTCCTGATCTACAGGTAGAGGTAAACAGATCATGTTTATTTTTTATGTATGCTAGACCAAAGGAAAAGGCAATGCTGGGAGACCAAGGGTAATGTTCTCTTTCTTAAGAAAAATTCAACCCTATTTCAAAAGTAAGATCTATTCTCCTGCTACAATAAGGCTTTAAAAGCAACCTAATCATAATGGTAGCATTCTTTATTAGCAATGAGATTACTCACTGAGTATCGGTGCTGAGTACTAAGATTAAAGAAATCATATGATATTTCCTTTAATAGATTCCTGTTCAAAGATGCTGTATGATATTTTCCTTAACTGATTTCTGATTTGCTTTATATACAGATCCTGAGTTGGGACCATGATTAAAAACCAGGAAGACTGAAAAACAAGTATATCATCTCCTCAAAGCTCTGGACTCTTTCCTTCCAGGGTGGTGCAGGTAGAAGCTGTACTTCTGTGGATGCGTACACCAGCCTCTGGCTCATGTCCTTGGGCTCTGGTGGAAGGCAAGGAAGGTCACAGTGTGGTGATGGCATGAGTATTTCACATTTTAGTGTAACACAATCCAGACTTCAGATCCCCGGGTTTGCCATCTCCATCCCAAGGGCTTACCTGGTGAAGAGGAGCAGTGTAAATCCTCACTATACTACATACTAACTGTGCAACCTAAAGGAAGTGACTTAATTTTGGTGAATCTCTGTTTCCTCATGTGGAAAATGGAGATTATAACATTTCATTTAAGATGCAGTGATGTAAAGCGATTAGCATAGTGCCTGATGCTCAGTAAATGCTCAGAGGGACCCTCAGTTTTCTTGTCTCTCTTCTCTTCCTTGATAGATTCATCCACATCCTTGTAGCACCAAACATTCTGAGTGCATACATTACTCTTCTGGTTCAACATGAAAGCAACACTGAAAATCAGAGACTCAATCCTAGTAAAGGAGAAAATAACTGGAACTAAGGGGTAAAAGTAGAGTTAAAATTGGAGGCTGTGACAGGAAACACTGTCAAGAGAAAGGCATTCAATGTAAAGGACATTATGAAGTCAAAAAGAAAAGTATTCAGGCTTCCTGAACTCAGGTTTCGAGCATTGCCTGTCTGCTTGCTGAAGTCATGCCTCTGGCCAGCATAGTCCCTAGCAGGATCCTCGCTGACCCTGAGCTCTCCACTTCATTGATCAAGCACCAGCCAAGGATGGGGACGGGTTACCTGATTCAGCAAGAGAGGGACTGGAGATTGAGGGCACACATCCTAAAAAATATGTAAGAGGTTTTAAGTCGTTTGCAAGTGGATGAAGGAAGTCAGTCAGAGGCAGCTACTCCATACCAATTTCTCAAAGGATTTACTTGTACCCTCCCAAACAGAAGTGCTGTGGCCTCATGGGCTCAGGAGTCAGGTTTACCCTCAGAGAATGAAGTATGAGCGTGGATGTTGGTATGTGGCAGAAAATCCCTAACCTTGCCTGTCCTCCCTCATCCAACCCAGGCTTTCCCCCATGAGAAAGTTCAGAAGCTGGGCAGCAACTGGAGGGCTTCATCCCCTGCAACCAGTGCCTTGGTTTCAAAAGAGGCAGAAACTCGCAGTCAGCCTCAACTTTGCCTTTGTGGTGTCTGTTTCTCTAAGATTCAGGTTGTCTCCTAGTTTGTTGATTTCAAATTTGCAGAGGTTGAAGCTACTGGTTTCCCAGGAGCTGTTGGAGGGAGCCAGGAAGGTTCTGATCAGTCACTGAGATGTGTATCTATCCCACGGTTGGGACTCCTAGGCTATAATTCTTTCAAGATTTCTTACACTTAACTAGAAATGCTAGGAAGGCAGCATGGTTTAAGGGAAAGTGTGGCTTTATTGTATAACTGACTTAGGAAAGAAAACCCTTATTGTAAAAGTAGAGGAATTCCTATTCTAAGTACACTTGGGTTACAAGAGGAAAATACATGATTTCAAGTGAATACAGGTGAAGAAAATGAACAAATAATTGTACTATAAATGCAACCAAAGTAATCTAATAATTTGGGACTCTTTCCCTTTTGTCAAATGTATACCCATGGCAATATTTTTAATCACTGTGCTTTCCATTATATAGAAAAGTCATAGTTTGTTTAAAAATTGACCATTAATGATATTTTAGTTATTTTTACTATTATAAGCATTTTTGTGAACTTGTTATTATCTCCTTCACATAGCTTCTAAAAGTAGAGTTGCTGGATGTTTCAGGAGTAAAAGAATTTCTTAGTTCTAAGAGTGCAAATAGGAGCAGATTCTTTTTTTCTAGTCACATGGGTTCTTACCTACATGTTCCTAAAGAGTCTTGTGTCTCCGTCATTCAGAAGAGGAACAGCAATTCAGTCAACCAGTCTCAGCAGGTGTAACAGAGATGGCACAGAATCGAGGGCATGATCTGTCACGTTGGCTTTGTGGCAGAATCAGATGACTCTTTCATTTGTGGTGTAAATTGAATATTAACAACATAATGTACTTCAAAAACAGGCATGAAAGCAATGTAATTACACACATAGGGTCTTTTATTACATTATATTTTCAAACTGGTTATTACTTGGCTTTAAGGACATTGATTTTGCTTTTATAAAAAATACAGCCACCTCACTGAATTCAAGATTTCCAATAATTTTATTTTATTTAGCTTTTCAACTATGTAATCAGATCATCTATAAATGATAATTTCTCCCGCTTTTACAGATTTATTTTTCTTTATTCCTTTGTCTAACACTTTGGGAACAATGTTAAATCAAGTCTGGCCCCTGGAATGTTGTTTTGATCCTGACTGGGAAGGGCATGGCTTCTAATGGCAGAGATAAACAGATGGATTGTGAAGGCAGACACAATGGCCATTTTACTATGCAAAAGAAACCAAGAGCCTAATTCCATGTAGTGAACAAACAATGAGGCAAAAAAATCTCACTTAAAAGCCTCAGGATTGTTCAGTCACAGAAGCACATCGCAATATCCACAGCTCTTTTGGAGAAGGGTAAGGTTGACAAGGCTGAGAATGTGATTTAAGGGGTACCCAAAGTGACTGTCTTGGAGCCCGAAAGTGTCCAAGGAGAGGCTCCTTTGAGATCTAGAGTTTTTGTTCTTCGAATGTCCCCTGGAAAAGATATAACAATTTGCCTTTCCAGCTTTCCAGGATTCTCCAACAGTAGTCTTGGGCATGAGAAAGGGAGCAGAAAGGCTGGAAAAAGCGCTTGTTCTGGCTGTCAGGAATGGGGAGAAGGTTGCTCTGAGGTCTCCAGTACAAACCTCATTCTTTTCACAATGTCATCGAGGCTTCCCCATGCCTCTCCAGGGCCCTGGAACATTATCAAACCTTGGTGAGAAAAGTTTGCACCACTGAGGATTGCTGGGTAGCTTTATAAAAGAGCCCACGGCAGTGTTTGGTGCCAGAAAAGTCTAGCAATTTCTTCACAGGTGTGAGCGTCAAGGTCTTCAGCACTTGCAGTGGAAATCATAAAATGTACTTCAAAAACAGGCATGAAAGCAATGTAATTACACACATAAAATTCCTATCCCAGTGCTAGGTACATAGGTGTTTATTGACTTGCTCTCCCTTGTGGATTAAGGAGGGGGAGAGAAGAATTTATCTGATCCTTATTTTGCAGATATGGATCAGGGCCATTGTGGCTCCATGCATATGTCCTTTTTGTTCCTTTGGTGTTCTTAGAGCTGTGTACCTCAGTGGTTAATGTAGGGCCCACCTGGGGTAATTTCTATAGGAACAAAGGAGAATTAGAAAAGGCCTGCTTGTTTTTTGCTGCTTCCTTTGCTACCTAATATGACATAGACTGTGACAAAGACACAGGGGGTAAATCAAGCCATCTGAGGCAGTGGGACAATTCTAAATTCTACCTTTATGTTTTTCTGTCAAACTACCATACTACTCAGGAGGTTTCTGGGGCAGACTCTCTCTCCTATGGTGACACCAGACAGAAACAACTGAACAGAAAAAGCACACCTTTGTGTCAGGCAGTTGCTGCATCTGAACTTGGCCTTGTCTTGTTTATGACGGTGGCACCAAAATGTACACAGAAAAAGCAATTGCTATAGCTGCCCTCTGTGTGATGAAACAAATCTCTAGTAAGAGATCATAAACATCACCTCCATCTTTTCTCTAACTTTTCTTGTGAGGGAACCTCAGCTCACTCAAAGAAGAGAATCACTAGGAGTGCTGAATGAGATAGAAGACATAGCTGTCTATTTGGTCAGAATAATAGAATGTTAGACCACAGGGAGAAAAATTTCCCTTTATGACCTCCCTGTGCTGTTACTGATGCAGCAGAGAAGGAACCAGGAGCAGGTCAGAAGGATGGCCTCCAGGAGGAGGACCCCATCAGTGATGGCCAGGAGCACAGACATCATCCGACCTAATGATTGAGGAACTGAGGTGGTGTGGTCACGAAAAACAACATGCTCTCAGAAGGAGCTGTCAGCCACCCCCGAAGCCTGGCTCAGGCCAGAGGCTCCCTGAGCATCCCTTATACTCACATCCAGCTGTTCTGACTCAAGAAACATCCGGCTTACATATCTTCCAGAAAAAGAGTGTAAGCTTCCAAATGCCATTCATAAATTCTCAGTTGTACAACTTCCCTGAAAAATGAGTTCTCACTGAAGTTATTGTTACTGTTTTATTATTCCTAACATTGGGGAGTTCGAATTGAGAGAAAGATAAACCCTCAATTTTTATTTTTTTCATATCAGAAATTATCCACACGGGAAAGCAAAACCTCCCACCAGCCAAAATGTCATGTGAAGTTGGATCGCACCTTTCTGGCTTGGTTTCCTCAGCTATTGAGCCTCAGATCAGCAGGCCTACTCCACCAAATCATTAAAAAAAGGAAGTAATGGGAGGCAAAGAGTAAAAATCACAGAGTTCTAAATGTGTCTAGAGGCTGAGGGACCCTGCCACTTGCTGTTCTCATCTCTATTCCCATAGTAAAGCTTCCCCTAACAGGTGCCAGGGAGTGGCTGTTTGACACATGAAGGAAACTAGACATTTTAGAGTGCTAGGTAGGTGATTCTGTCAAAAAAAATGACTTACTTTTACATGAAGCAGCCACCTCTATGCCTGGAGTGAGAGCTGCCCTTGGGGTAGTTTGCAAGGAAAAAGCTGAAATGGACAGAAAAACTTAGCCCTTCTGAAATAAAAAATCAAAGGCAGAATGAACTAAGCCTCCTCTACATGCAAACAGGATTTTTCCTGCATTATGGCCCAGAAGACTGTTGTGCATTTGGTCTGGAGAGTGGTCTGGAGGGTGAGCCCAGTGAAGGCCCTGGGGAGCACTTCTGGAGAACAGCCGGAACCGATCCACACACTGCGAATAAGGAGACAGACCCTTGGTTCTGACAGATCGAATTCCCTCCGTTGGCAATCTTGAATTGCAAACAAGAGGAGTTAGCCTTGCAGATAACCAGGAGGCCAGAGAAGGAGGCTAGCCAGTCCACAAAGAGAGGAGGAGGCAGGTCTTACCTTACCAGAAGACCACTCTGCTCAGGGACAGCACCCAAGGACTTGCCAGTGCCTGGACCCAGGTCATGCCCTCACTGTGAGACACTCAGACCCCTAAGAACAAGTAAGCCCTATTTTAGGTAATATACTTTAAAAAAAAAACAAAAATTAATAACAAAAATTAATTACCTCTGTTGAATGTTGAAGTGAATATGAACTGGGTTTCTATTGTTTGCTGCTGAAAAGCTCTAAACTACGATAGAAGCGAAAGTCCTTCTTTATCTGAGTAGCTCACCCGTGTGTGTCTGACTTCACATCCTTTGTTCATGACATCGACCACCTCCACCAGCCACTTCCACCTTTCGATATAAGGGATTCCCCATATCTGAGTCACTGCTGATGCCATATGACCAGGAAGGGCCACCTGGTCTCGCCATATCTGAGCCACTTGCCTCTAAGATTTCAGATGGCTCAATCACTACTCAATGCCTGTGGGAATACTTACAGGTCCTCAGGATCATTGAAAGTCATTTTGCACAGGCAGGATTGTTGTACAAATGAACCCAGCCCTTATTAAGTTAGCTGGAGAATCTGTTCTTTCACCAGTACGTTTGGGACCCTCTGTAATCCTGTTCCTTTCTCAGCACTCTGGCCCAGCTAAACAAAAGCCTCTTTGTAAGAGGAAAGTCTCGTGACCTGAGAAGTAGTGGGAGGGTCCTGCCCTCCCTCGCAGCCTTCCGCCCATTTCAGGAGTGATACAGTCTTGAAAGAAGATTTAGAGTTAGTAGTCCAGGTTTTCAGCCGGGTCCAGCACTTGCTAGAAGTATGACCTTGGGTGAGGTTAGACTCACTGAGCTTTAGTTTCTAGATCTGTAAAATAAAGGTGGAAATGATCTCCCCTGTTGTAGCATTATGTAGAGGATTCAAGGAAACAATATTTGAGAGTGCTTTGTAAGCCACAAATCCTTACTGGAGTCATATTATTATTTCATGTTACAGTAACAATTTTTTTTCACACTACAATCAGATGTGCAAAATAAATGTAACATCTTATTTTTAATAACTGACCTAGACATCCCCAGGAGCACCACCTCTCTGGGTCACAGCAAAAACTGATTACAACTCATTGATTACAAATACTTTCTACAACCTATTTATTTAATTCTTACAGCAACCTATGAAATAGGTGCCAACACCAGCTCCAATTTAAAGAGCAGAAAAGAAACTTAAATGACCTGAGTCTCTTTCTGCTTCAACAGTCTCTTTTCAAGTTTAAAGCATTCTTTTTCAAGGAAATGCTCAAAGTTCTGCCCCACTCCATCCTCCTCTCCAAGATGACCTCTGGATAGTGTTTGGGGAAGTTTGCCAAGTCCCTGTGGTCACAGAGGTGGCTTCTGATGCCTGTGGTGCCCTTGTGCTATCTGTCCTGTTAGGCATGGTGACCTTGTCTGCCTCACACTGCCAGTGCTATGACAAGGAGGCTATGGTGGCTCTTGGTTGGCCAGACACAGCATTCTCTCTGCTGCCTCAGCCCCACTTGGCTCTTGTGGGTGCTGAGTGTTCTCCTGACACTGGCTGAGAAGGCTATTGCCCCTCCAGCCCAAAGGGTCCTCCTTAAAACCTCCATTGTGGCCGCACCCGCATAAACTCACCATCCATGTCCCCTTACAGGACTCACAGAGACTCTTAGATGCCTTCCAAGCCACATGGGGGAGCTCTGCTGTAGGTAGCACTCCAGCAATTTACTCTGATGTAGTCACCCCAGAAATATTTATTGAGTATCTATTATGTTATAGGTACTTTATAGGTTCTGGTAATTAGTGAACAAAACAAAACTCCTTGCCCTAGTGGAGCTGATATTCCTACAACTCCATGACAGTGGAGGGGTCTCCCCCTAGACTCCCACAAGAAGTGGAGTAAAAGCTCCTCTCACTTTGGCCTCTCTCTCAACCTAACATCTCTCCTCTGATTGGGAGGGAAGTCTGGGGGTACCGGTCTCAGACCCATACTCCATTCCACACTTGGGAGCCAAAAGGTGTTGGCATTTTACCTCACTGCCCTTGTTGGCGTGGACTTCCTGTGCCCAAAATCTATCCCCTTCTAGGAAGTGGACTGTGGAAGACTGAGGAATACCTGCTCTCTCCACTACTCTTTGACAGAGGTACAACAGGGTTTGGTTCTTAACGTATCAAAAGGAAATACTGTAGATTTACAAAAATTCTTCTCTCCACAAGAGAGAGAAGATTTTCAAGAGTATTGTCCTGATAAATAGGCAAAGAAACTTTGAGACTCAAAGTCAAGTGGGAGTTTTTTATTCAAGGGGTCCTGCCTTGTACTTTCATGGGTTGTTCAGTCTCAGGGCTCAGCACTGGTGTACATTGATGACAGGGAATAAAAGCTTCAAGAAGAAAGTGAAAATACTGGGGCACAGGGACCAGCCAGGACAGAGACATTATAAAACCACAGAGTTTCATATTCTGACACATATGCTGAAGGTCAGTTACTTCTTAATGTGTTCCTTGTAGCTTTGACTATAACTCTTTATACTAATGCTAGTGGGAATTGTAAAAAGATTTGCACCCAGTTAAACTTTTGTTGAATGAACAAACGATCTATTAAAGAACATACTCCAGGCTATTCTTGGTCAAAGAATAAAGTCCAAGGGCCCCAGACTACAGCAATTCACAGAAAATGAATTTAACTCCTGTTAAAATGTATTATACCCCACATTGAGGAGCACACATGGAATCAGTTCTCGCCTGCGAGAAGGGAAAACTAGTACATACAAAGCAATTACTGACCATTAATTTAGGGCAGCGAGAGATGAGTGTGGGATGGAATTATCTGAGGCTCTTCTGGAAAGGGAAAGGAGGCAGAGGACAGGAGGAACTGTAGGCACAGAGGAGGAAGGGAGTGGGTGTGGTCAGGGTTAACAGAGACCAGGATAACCAGAATGGAGAGGGCAATGGAGGGATCAGCGGGAAATGCAAGGGACAACTTGTGAAAGACTTTAACATCAGAGGCATTTGGGCTTAGAAGTGGGTTTTGTTAGTCTAGGGTAGGCTAGTCTAGGCTATGGCAATAAATAGACCCAAATATTTTCAAACACAAAACAAGTTTATTTTTTGCTGATGTGGATAGAAGTCCATCTCATTGGTGGGGTTCTTTCCTCCTCAGTCATTCAGAGACCCAGGTGTCTTTCATTTCTAATGCTGCCATCTCCGAAGCTTTGTTGTTATCTACTTACAGCTATGCTCTTCTTAAAGTTTTGGTCATTTTATTCACATTCCACTGCCGAGAACTCAGTTATATGTCACATTAAATACATAAGAAAATAGGATATGTAGGTTAGCCTTGTGTCCAGAAAGAGGAAATGGGTTCTTAATGCATAACTGGCAGTTTCTGCCACATGTAAAAATTCTGAAGGAGCTGCTATAGCAGTTCTTGACACAGTTCATCATCTTGTCATTCTAGCATGACTCAGGGAGATTTGGGGAGAGAAATACCAGCAAATCAACAGCTAGGAGATCATGCACTATGTTATGAAGGCCTATAGCTGTCCGCTGGCAGTAGAATGCAGAAGAAAAGAAGGAAAAAAAAAATTGGGAAGGAGGGGGCAGGGTTGATTTTAGGAAATAAATGTCGGTGAATTTACTAAATCCAGCAGGACTTCAGGATCTGTGACCTCAGAGCCCAGAGAGGAATGGCATGTGTGTTGGAAATGTGAATGGCCAATAGTAGACTGAGGAAGCCAGTCTGAGGGGAAAAAGGATAATGAAGTGGGAGACAAAGTGTCTTGCAAAAGAAATGAGGAAGTTTCAATGAAAGATTAATGCTAACTTATCTCAGCTTTCTTGTAGGGACTACAACCCCAATTCATTAGACTATGTCCTCCTGTCCTCAGACCATGAGTAGAGAGGCCATTGTTCCTCAGATCTTCAAAAATTGAACCAGATGAATTGGTGGCACCCTTGTGTTCTGACTGGCCCTTGACCATTTTAGGCACAAGGGATATCCATGTTGTTTTGGAAAAGGTTCCAGAAAAATAGATGCTTCTCCTACCATGAAGTCTAATACTGCTCCCCCTTAGCCACTTCCCATGTATTCTTTTCAAAAGCAATAGCACTGTAAGCCAGCCATGCGGCAAGGAGCAGAGTCACTCACACAGAAGGCCCTCACCCTTGCATGCTGATGATCTTTCATGAATCTAAATGATCCACAGTTTTTGTTTTCAGACTATACATATTAAGTGGCTTCATGAGGTAGGCCCCTTGCTCTCTCGGACCTCTTCAGCTTATTCAAATGCCTACCGACACCCCCACACACACCCAGAGAGGGCTTCCTTCTCCCCTGGGTTCAATGACTAACACTTGATTCAGCTGTACTCTTAGCTCGAATGTCTTTTTTTTCCTACCAACACATCCACCCATCTTTTCTCCCCACGTCATCCTAGGGAGATGACTCACCTGCTCTTAGCTAACCTTCTCAGACCCCTAAAGGCTGACTGGGCTGCTAAAGGAGTAGCAGAGGGGAAGCTTAGTGAGGAGGATAAACTCTCTAAGGAGGATGGTGCCCACGCCGATGAAAAGAGGCATGAGCCTAATGTGGGATGAGTGGACCTGAGGGAGGGTCTGGGAGAGGAAGGGAGCAGTTGTCAAGAGGAATAGTCGGATAAGAGCCAAGGCAAGGAGGGGGATGCTAGCCTGACGAACCCTTAAGCATATGAGATGATATGAGCATCCTTCTGTCCCCACCAGGGCCTCTTTACAACACCTGAAACATCCTGTAGGCCTGGTCCCATGATTTAGTGTGTGCATTTTCATTGTGGCAGTGCTACAAGATCTGGAATAAAGAAAAAGGCAAAAGGAGAACATTCTAAGGCAGCCCTGTAGGATGACTTGGCCATAGGAAGTTGCATAAAAGTGACTTAGGAATCACAGTTACATGAGAGATATAAAGGCTGTCTGAATTCTTGTGTGACCTGCCCAAGGGTAAACCTGCACTCAGGGCCAAGGTATAAAGGAAAAAGACTGCAACTCTCCTGAGCAAGGATTTCATGGCCTCTTCATGAAACAGAGCCCTTACTTTGCCGTGAGGTGACTGGAGGTTCAGAACACCAGATGCGGTCATTCAGCATGTCTGAGCAGTTATTGCATACCAGGCACAGAGCTGGGGAAAAGTCACACTTAAAAACCAGAAGTAGGCTTGGAGACCATGTATTCACCATGGGCCCAGGAGTGAGTTATCTTGCCCAGAACAACTACTAGTGGCTGAGCCAGAAGCACAGTTCCTATTTCCTGTTTCTGTTCATGATCTACTCTTCCATACCTTTCCTTAGGAACTTATTTTCTTATAAATGAAATATTTTTTTCCAGGAAGCCTTGAAATTGAGAGTGGGAGAGAGAAAATGCCTGGGAGCTGTGCTGTGATTCACAGGGTAATGCAGGTTGACCATGCCCACGAGGAGAGGTCGGCTGTCCATGGCCCTGACCTTGTCCTTTCTCACTGAACACAAGCAGGCCGCGTTCCTCCTTTCCTCTGCAAGACTCTCTCCTACCCAAATTCATTAGTATCCCTAGAGTTAAGCAGCCACCCCCTTCTGCTTGTTCCTTAAAGGGGAATAACCATTAAGAAATGCAGGAAGGAAACCTGATTTCCTTTTCCCCAACTTCCTTCTTGTTGCTGTTTCCTTGCACAGACCTCACTTCCCCGATCCCGCCCCCCTCCCTCCGCTAGAGGAACTCTGATACAGTGCAATAAGCATACAGTGGAATGAACTCTTTGAGTTCAGTGACTGAACTCAGCCTACATCACTCACTAGCTGTATGATTGTGAGCAAGTTATTAAATCTCTCTGTTTGATGTCTATTTACAAATTGAAATTAGTAATATCCTACTCTCAGAAGTTTTGTGAGAGCCTTACCATGTAAATGTTTCTTAATACACGAATGTGGCATACAAATGGAACTCAATAATATATTCATTTTTTTATTTGACTGTTAATTCCAATATATCCTGGCTTCTTGCTGTTGTTAAAATACAAGGAGGGGCAAGGAGGAAGGAAGGATAAAGACGACAAGAAGGACGAGCACCCTCGTCAGCCTGACCACTGCGCCTTTCTCAGGTCTCAGTCCTGGCCTCACCCTGAACCACCTCCAGCTGGGCCTCCTCTTCCCCTTACTGCCAACATGGCCCCCTTGTGCTCCCACCTGTGAGCCGGCCCAGGCACAAAAGGCCAAAGAGACTCGTGGCATCTGCATCTTCCTCTGAAGTTGGCAATCCTCTAACTAAGGTCTTGTGTGACTCTCCTAAGTCACCATTCTCATCTCTGGGCTCCTTACCTACAAAGCCTAATTTAAAAAGGAATGGGGTCCTGAAGAGGAAGTATCCCGGCCTGAATCCTTTTCCCATGTGTCCCTTATAGAGCCAGAAGGATTCTGAGCTTGCCGGGGACCAAAGCGAAGGTGTTTTGTTCCTTTGAGAACATGACAATTGTGTTTTTCAGAGATACCTTGTGATGATTAATTTTTTGTGTCAACTTGACTGGGCCACAGGATACCCAGATGTTAGGTCAAATGTTAATTTGCATGTGTTGGAAAAGGTGTTTCTGGATGAGATTAACATTTAAATTGGCAGACTGAGTAAAGTGAATGGCTCTCCTAATGGGGGTGAGAGCCTCATCCTAGCCCTGGAAAGCTTGATGACAGAAGGCCTGACAGAACAAAATGGCTGGGGAAGAAGGAACTTTGCCTGCCCAACTGCTGAGCTGGGATTGCAGCCTTTTCCTGCCCTTGGACTAGAACTTACTGACTACAGGTCCTGGGACTTCTCAGTTTTCATAATCACACAAACCAATTCCTTATAATCAATTAATTAATAAATGAATCAATCTCCTTTAGGTTCTGCTTCTCTGGAGAACTCTAATATACGTCAGCAGCAATAGTTTCCATCCCACTCGCTCTCCTTACTAGATAACTGTGACACGACCCATCAAGAAGTGAGAGCTATGCTCCTTTCCTTTGACCTTGGGTAGGCTTGTGATTGACTGCAGCAGAAGGGACAGTGTATGAAGCCAAGGCCAAGTCATAAAAGGTGATACAGCTTTTGCCTGGCTTTCTTTTATTATCGTAACCCTCACTGGTGTAGCACAGAGAAGTTCAGAGTCCAAAGATTCAAGTAAACTAGAGGCAGGGCAGGGCAAGGCCCAGACCCCACCAATCACAGCCTGGCTCCTCCCCCACTGGTAGTTTGGTCAACTTCAGGCCATCTGACATGACTCCCTTAGGAGCACAATGCTGAAAAGATCACCAGCACAGGAAAATGCAACACCCTCCTGGGAGACACTGCTGTTTTTTTATGGTTCAGTGGGAGTGAGGATGTGGTCCTAGAGCTGGGTCCTCCCACCTGTACCTCCAAGACTCCTGCTTACCTCAGAGCAAGTGAAGACACCTTGCTCTTCCTCTGACCTGAAGCTCCTGGGGTGCACCTTCCACCAAGGAAAGGGGGAAAGAAAAATTACTTCTCCATGATAGGCTGGCTTTTACGTCTCAGTCAGAACACTGTGGCATTCCAGTCCAGGGAGTCGGAGATGGAGACAAGGAGACAGACAGACAGACAGACAGAGAGGAAAGCAGAGAGAGAGCTGAGAACCAGAGAGGCCGGGAGATGAATTCTGCTCAGCCAGTGTTGATGCAGGGCTCACCCTTTTTCAGCAATGACTGAAATCCAGCCAGGAGATGATTTCTTTCGTTTCTTCATTAAAAAAATCACTAAGTGTTCATTTCTGAAAAAGTTATCTTGCTGCATTTCAGGAAGAAATTTCCTTCATCCTCCATAGTAAATTACCCAAGCTATTCAAAGGATAGTAGATTACATTATCTTCAAATACTCTTCAAAGAGTTGAGTTACCAATTTACCACACCCACCTGCTTGCTGGAATGCTAACATGTCAACGTGTCAAAGAGGAGAAAGCGTGAGAGAATATCTAACCCAGAAAACACAAACTCAATGCTCATAGGTGGCAGATAGATAAGATAATGAGAGATGCATAACAAGAGGGGACCACCGTGACTCCAGGAGTCCCCACTCATTCCAAGAAGATAAAGTACGATTAAGATGCAAATCCCGTGGCCTTTCCCCTTAGGCCAGATATATTCATTTCCTAGACTCGCCCTAACACATTACACAAATGTAGTGCCTTAAAACAGCAGAAATGTATTATTTAACAGTTCTGGAGGCCGGAAGTCTAAAATCAAGGTGTTGCAGGGCCATGCTCCCTCTGAAGGCTCTAAGGGAAGTTGCTTCTTGGCTTTTTTTAGCTTCTTATGGCTCCAGGCATTCCTTGGCTCTTGGCGACATAACTCTAATTTCTTCCTTCTCTGTGTGTCTATCTCCGTTTCTGTGTCTTATAAAGACAGTTGTCATTGAATTTAGGGCACGTGTAAGTAATCCAGGATGATCTTCTCTTAAAATCCTTTTAATTTGATTATATCTGCAAAGACCTTTTTTCTAAATAAGGTTACGTTTCATGTTGAGGGGACAGGGCACCATTCAAGAGAATCAATGAGCCCCTGCAGGACCTGCAGGTGAATTTCTGCAATGTAATTCCCTTTTTCTAATTTCTAAGACTAATTTGCCTTCACATTTGTTCTTTTACGCTTTTTATCTGAGTCTTCTTAAGATGTCTGCATAAGGTCAGTGGCAGCATGGGTTAACTAAGAACCAGGCTGTCTTGAACTGCTACAATCTTTTTTTTTGATCATTATAAAAATTTTTTATTTTTTATTCAGGTGAAATTTACATAATATAAATTAAGCATTTTTAAGTGAACAATGCAGCAATATTTAGTATATTCACAACCACCATCTCTAACTTTTTCCAAAACATTTTCATCACCCCATATAAATACCATGCCTGTGAAGCAGTTACTCCCCATTTGTCCCTCCCTTCAACCCCTGGCTCACATTTTTCTTTAATTCTGGCAGCTCCCATCACTTTTCCTTTTGACGGAGTAGAACATCTTTCCACTTTTTAGTTCATTTTCCACCCTTTCCTTCTCCTTCCTCCCCACTACTCTTCCCTTCCAATGAACTGTCTCTTCCTCATTCCAGAAGTCCTCCTAACAAATTTTTGCATGCATCAGAATCACCAAGAGGACTTGTTCAAACACAGATGGCTGGCCTCCACCTCCAAAGTTCATGATGCAGTAGGTCTGGGGAGGGGGCTGATAATTTGCATTTTTATCCCAGGTGGTGCCAGTTCAGGGCTTGCAGTGAGAAACACTGTCCTGGCTTATCACATTTCTTGCTCTTCTAATAGCATTCGCTTTTTACTGTTACTCTATCACCACATCCACCTTCCTCTTCACTCTCTGGCCACTTAATCTCATCTGTTGGATGAGATTAAGTGGCCAGAGAGTGAAGAGGAAGCAGCTGGAGCCTCAGTTGGTGTTTCCACCTCACCTAACCACTTCACACCTTTGATGCTGTTCAGAAACCTTTCCTCCATTCTTCTACCCTCTTACTTCTCTCAGTTAAAGCTGAGAAAACCCGAGTAGCTAGGACTTATAATCAGAAAACAAAAAAATCTGTCCCCAGTCAGGGGAGATGGCAACTTGGTGACGAGCCTGACTTTGCATACTTTCAATGGATTGAGAAAGTGGGCAGTCTGAAGCTGGCTCCAGTCCGATCTGGGATGATTACAAAGTAAACATCCAACCTCATTTCCACCCACCCATCCACCCATGCTCCTTCTGTCTTCACTAGCCCCATGTGCCCCAGAGTACTGCAACCCCTCCCCAGGGTGAATGTCCAGATGCCAGAAGACTGCCTTCCCAGGACATTGAGCAATACTTGATGAGGTATTTCCAGCATTCATGTACCCCCCAACAGCCTGCAAGACATTTTCTCTAAGGAATTTCAACACACATAACTCGTGCTTTGTGCCGATGTGAATGAGGGTTTGTCTGGGTGCCAGTGTTTCCCCATACAGGAGATTAGCAAATATGAGTCGAAGCCTCTTAACAGCCACATTTTGGTCTCAATGATCTTTTTTCAGATTATGCAAAAATGTCAAACCACTCCAGAAAAATAAAATAATAAGGGAAGTCAGTCCTATTTGAAGATCTAATTAATCTAGACAATCTGCTCTTAAAAATCCTTTTAATGTCAAGTGCCTACTGTCAGTTTTGCTAAAGACAAGCTGAGCTAAGCATGGGCCATATACGTTAGCCAGAACCCTGCTAATAGTGTGAGACTCAAAAATTCTTCACTCTGTGCCATGCCCTCACAAGTGGAATTAAAAAAAAAAAAATTAAGAGATCAAGTGCTAATGGTGTTAATACATATAGTTCTGAAGTCTCAAGTGAATAGTTTGACTACTCAATGAGAACTAAGTGGAAGTGAGGGTCTAACTTGGCACTGGATTAATTAAATACAAGATACAGGCTGAGGTTGGGCTGGAGGTCTGTCCTATATCTCAGTTCCTTGTCCTGTGGTCTTAGGAAACTTGACTGACAGATCTCTTTTAGCTTACTCTGGCTGCCATAACAATATAGCATGAACTCAGTGGCTTAAATAATAGAAATGTATTTCCTTATGGTTCTAGAGGCAGAAAGTCTGAGGTGTCAGCAGGATTGGTTTCTTCTGAGGCCTCTCTCTTTGACTTATACATGACTGCTTCCTTCCTGTGTCTTCACACAGTCTTTCCTCTGCATGTGTCTGTATCCTAATCTCTTCTTATGAAGATACCATTTATATTGGATTAAGGCCCATCCACATGAGCTCATTTTGCTTAACCACCCCTTTAAAGGCTCAGTCTCCAAATGCAGTAAGCTTCTTAGGGATGGGGGGTTAGGACTTCCACAGATGAATTTGGGAGTGGGGAACACAATTCAGTCCATAACAGATTATCATTCATTTAAAACACTTACCACATTTTATTGATTTTAAGAAGCATGTTTTTCCATATTTTAACAAACATGAAATTAGGCCACATCTAACAATCTATGTAGGTCAGAGGTTAATTAGTAGACATTTTTCTCTATTGGTGGTACATAAAATAATGGTGCACCTTACAATAAATTACTTCTTGAATTTGACGAAGTATAATAGTCCTCACAACAGTCCACTGAATTAGGTACTACTTTTGTCCCCATTTTACAAATTAGGAAACTGAGGCACACAGGTTAAGCAACTTGTCTCAGGACAAGCAGTGAAACTGGGCTTCAAACCCATCAGTCTGATTCTCAGGCCCACCAGACAGGTGTTTCATAAGTCACAGTGGGGATGACCCTGCTATTAGAACCAGATATGTGTTTCAAATAGCAGGGTCATTCCCACAGTGACTTATTACCCTGATGCCTTCTCTCTTTGTGAACAAAAATTTCATTCTAATAAAATATAAAGAAAATTTACCTACTTGTTTCTTTAACCTGAATATGTACTTTCTAATTATCTACCATATTCGAAATTTGATGAACTTTGAAGGTTAAAAAATGTATAAGGAAGATCTCTGTTTTTGAGGGATATAGTGTCAAGTAGGGGGAAATGATAGGTAATAAGTAGGTACACATCAAGGAGGTATGTGACAAATGTCACTGGGACGGTATTAGGGCGTCATGACAAGAGTTGAGAGGATGGACATTGTATCTGGCTGGGTGATTAGAATAATGAAGTCTCAGAGGTAGAGGCATTTGAGCTGGGGCTAAATGATGAGTAAGATTTCAAAAAGCTAAAAATGGGCCAAGACAATGGATAGAGCTTAAAAAACAACATTGATAAAGGCTCAGAAATGAGAATCTCCCACAGGAAATGCTAGCTCAGTTGAACAAAGATTGTGTGGATGGAAATAATAGAAGATGAAACTAACAAGCAGGTAGAGCTACATTGTTGGGGGCCTTGAGTGCCACAGTAATTAATTTAAACTAATTTGAAAGTATGGTAAGTCCTTGAAGGTTAAAGATTTGGAGGGTCGGAAATAATTATACACAGGAAAATTCAACTGGAGATAGTGTGTGGGTAATGTGTGGGGAGGAGAGATAGTGGGCTCAGAGGCCAAGGAGGAGCTTGACCTCCTTGCTGCAATGATCCAAGTTTAGGGTGACCAACTCATCCCAGTTTTCCCAGAACCTTCCCAGTTTTAGCATGGAAAATCCTGCATTCCTCAGTCCCAAGCAAGTCAGAAAAATTGGTCACCCTATCAAAATGAGAGAAGGCTCTAGACTTAGCTATAGGAAATGGAGAGAAAGAAATTCCATAAAGCCTGGAGATACAGTGAAAGGATAATCTACCCCATGTGGGAACTAGTTAGATAGAAAGAAGGATAAAAGACAAGGATTTAAGAATATTTCAGAGTTTGTGAGCCTGGTTGTAGAGGAAAAGATGGGTATGTCAGGGAGAGAAGCTAGGTTTGGAAAAATAGATGAAGAATTTTATCTCAAGTGCTTTGAGTTAAGGTGACTTGGGGCCAGCCAGGGAAGCTGTGAGTGTGTGGACCTGGGGACAGTCAGAGATGCCAAGGACAAACTTAAGAGCCAACTCCTTGGAATTCAGCCACTGCCCAGTGTTGTGATGAGCCCTCTAAAGGAGTCAGCAGGGACAACAATGGTTCTCAAACTTTACATGGGACAGAATTACCTGGGGAGGTAATTCTGCAACTACAAACCAATAAATGTAACAACTACAAACCAAATCAGCATGTAAGGCTCAGGATCTGACATCTTTAACACGTTGTTCAAGTGGTTCCTTGGCAGATAGTCCTAAGACTACAATTTGAGAAACTCGGGCCCATGGGTGTGGGGTCAGAGAATAGGCAGTAATGTGTCGAGTCTTCAGTCCCTTTTTGTCCTCTCCTACCTCTCCACTTTCTTTTCTAGTCCTATTGTATATGCCTCCACTGATATATTGACTGTGGGCTCTGGCTGGTAATGCCTCCCTTTCCCCTTGGCTCCCCTTAGCTATCCGATTCTCAAGCAAACAGGGCTTCTACATCTGGGTGTGTCCAACACCCAACTTCTTGTCCACAGTGGGTACTGCAGGGAACATCAGATGATTCCCTTGCCCTCTCAAAAGGCTGACCTTGTGTATTCTGGATTTTATCAACAGGGTAATATTAACATAAGCTAAAGAATTCTGTGAGTTCATCTAGCCCTCATCTGTTTCAGTGAATCACTCCCATCAGTCACTATAGTCAAACAAACGGATGGCTGATAAAGTCATAATCAGGCAGAGGTAAATAATTTACCTGAGTTTCTCCAGGGGTCACACGTTCAGACCACCAGAACAAATTTAGTTACTGGCTCAGAGCTGCAGCCTGAAACAGACCATAAAACATGTGTGGCAGGTAGCCAACTGGCTCCATTTTGTTGCTCCTTTAACAGCCCACAAAATTCAGCCACTTCTGTAGCCCACTTCTCAGAGACTATCATAATATTCACGAATTCTGTATCTGGAAAAGAATAGTGAGGGAGGGAGCAACCATTATTGCTTGCCCTGGGCTAGTGGTAGAGCAAATAAACACATGACCCAATGTTCAGTACCCTACTCAGTAAACAGTAATAGTCTCATAAATGCCTGTGAATGTTATAGGCTCAGGAACAACATCTCATTCATTACTTTCAATAAATATAAGGTAAAGAAGCTGAGCCACCCCCTTATCATTGAATTAGAGGTTGAATTCATTCAACTACTTCTAAAGGAATCACAGATGCTCCCATACTTATAAAATTTAACATTCAAACTCTCATGGACAAAGTGTCACATTTAAAAACATCATGTCGCTGTGTACTGTCATCAGACAACATCAGTGGTCATGTAAAGTTATTTATTAAAGAATAAATAAGTTTGGCTTAGGCCACTGTGACTTAATTTGCTTATTTTCATTTATTCAACAAAGATTCATTGGGCAAACACTACGGACCAGGCACTATTCTGGATGCATCAATTAATAGCCCAGAATAAAAAATCTCTGTACTCATAGGGGTTATAATTTAGGCAGGAGTAAGTGTAGGAGTGGAAAGACAGATAACAAATAATTAACATGACAAAAAACTAAATTGTATAGGTGTTAAAAGGAGTAAATAAGGGCTATGGAAACAAAATAGCATAAGTAAGGGGAATAGAGATGAACAGGGAGGCAATAGCATGCAATTTTGAATGACATTGTCAGGGTAGGCTTCATAAGAAAGCAAAGTTTGAGTGAAAACTTGAAGATTTTGGCCTGAGAAAGCAGAAAGATGGGGTTGCTATCAACTGAAATTGGGGAGCCTTGAACAAAGCTGGCTTGAAGAGAAAGGTCAAAAGCTTGAATTTGGAACATACTCCACAAAGTTCCAAGTGGAGGTATCAAGAAGGCATTGGATTTTTCATTTTGGAGTCCTGAAGCAAAGTCTAGGATAGGCTTACAAAGTTAGGGGTCCTTGACATATAGATGATATTTAAAGTTTTGATAGTTGATGAGATCACCAAGGGAAGGAGTATGGATAAAAAAAAGAGAAATAGGAAGTGAGTCAGGAAGGAAAGGAGACACTTGCAAAAGACCAGTGAACGAGAAGGAGCATTCAATAACAGAGTGGGAGACTCCTGGAAGCTGACTGAGGAAGTTGTTCCCTGAAGGAGGCTAGCTGTGTCAACTGTCACAGAAAGTCAACTAAAGTGAGGAGTAGCACTGATCACTTGACTTAGAAATGTGGCCTTAACAAGAGCTCCTTCTGCTGAGTACTGAGTGTGAAAGCCTGTCTGAAAAAAATTGAGTGGAGAGATTGGATACAGTAAGTATAGACAGTTCTTCCAAGGAATTCTGCTGCAAAAGGAAGTAAAAAATGAAGGAAGTGAGATTAAAAGAAGACTTCTGCTTTTTTTTTTTAAGAGAGAAAAAGTGGCAATGTGGAAGAGAGAGGCAGAAAGTTCTAAAACAATAATCTTGAAAAAGTAAGGGGAATTAGATCTAGTCCACAAACTAAGAGGTCTGCTTTAGATGAGAGCACAGAGAGTCCATCTGTGGCAGGTTGGAAAGCTGTGTATGTGGGTACAAATGTAGTGAGGAGGTAAGTAGGGTAGTAAGTAGTAGGCAGCCATTCTCTTCTGACTGCTTAAGTCATTCAGGAAATAAGAAACAAGGTCATTAGCTGAGACTGAGATAAGATAGGAGGGTTTGAGGAGAGAAGAGAAATTATGAACTAATTGTTTAGGCTTCTGGGAGAGTAATAGGGGTGTGCTATACTCTATTTCCCTGATAGCACTGAAGGCCTCACTAAGGACTATAGTAACGATTTTAACCTGAGCCCACTGAGGCTGAGGGTTTTTTTCTAGCTGTGTTCAGTTGCACAGATGCAGATCAGGGGTAGGTAGAGAGCAAGTATGATCAAGGTCATAGTTTTGTCAAACTAGTACTTTGTAAGAGAGGCCAAAGTTTGCTGAGGGTTTTCAAGGGGTGATTAGTAATGATTAACCTTGTGATGCACATGCATAAGAATAAAAAAGATGACACCAAGGAGGTGAAGAACAGTGAACACAGGGTAGAATAAAAGGATGGGAGGTTCCAGTAGTGCTGTGAACTTTTGGAGGTAGGCTACTAGAGAGACTGAGTTATACAGGTAGAGGTGATAATTGAGAGGTATGAACTTGAAATACAGGGGAGCTGCAGTTGTTGGCAATGACCAGATCAGATTATGACACAGGAATGAGTGGCTGAGGTAGAGCAGAGGACAACAGCATTGCAAGAGAAGAGGTCAAGGAACTGAAAGTCCAGGGTATTAGAAAGACAATGTACAAAAATCTTGAAATTACCAAGCATTAAGTCAAGAGAAAAATGGAGAGAGTGACAAAAAACAAAAAACAAAAAACAAAAACAAAAACAGGAGCTAAATCTCTAAGAAGTGAGGGAGGCAGTGACTCCCTTCACACATGGTAGCCACCATGAAGGGTACTGAGTGATATAATCTTAGATTCAAAGCTGGTGATGTCTGGGAAGGAGAGTGAGGAAAGGGCTTTAAGAGGCCAGATTTGTAAACAATACTAGCTCTCCTCCAGGATAAAAGGTATAAAGTCTACAGAAGAAAAATGATGACCCACTGAGGGGCTCCAGGGGAAGCACTGTCCTCAGGCAAAGAGAAGAGTTTAAGGAAATGTGTGATTTTGCTGATGATGAACCAAGAATTACAGAGACAAAGTGGAAAAGATTCAGAAGTTAGGAAGAGAAAAAGATGGAGATAGAATAGTGGGTATGCATAAACTATAGAAATTATAGGATGGGAAATGAGGGGTGATGTGGGAGGCTAATACTTATTAAGCTAACTGAAATAAACAAGGACAGAGGGCATAATGAGATTAATACTATTGGATTTAAGACAAATATTGGTAATGAAGCTGTCGGTATTAAAAAGTAGGGATAGAAGGCCTAATGAGGCAAGATCTTAATTCCTGAGCTCAAGGGCTATACTTATTACCTATAAATGATTCCAAGTGCTGCCTCTCTGTCTCACCTTTGAACCTAGTATATGAAGTTATGAACATTTGGGAAAGTGTTGCTCCAAGACCAAGCTCGCTTTTGACTTCTCTCAGTGAAGAGTGTAAGGCTTATTGTTTTTTAGTGATTTTTTAAATAGTGTTAATCCTATCATATTTGATATAATAAAAAATATAGAGTGTTGAAGTTGCTGGTAAGAAGAGATAGACTTTCTAATGAAACAAATATACAAATAAGAATATTGAGAGTGATGAGAAAATGTCAAGTGTTGCTCATTTGGAGACACTTAAAATGAAAGTGGAATGGTGGTTTCAGGACTGTTGGGTAGAGAGAAATGGAAAGTTTCTAAACAACACGCATAAAGTTTCAGTTAGGCAAGATGAATAAGTTCTAGAAATCTGTCGTCCAACATTTTACTTATAGTCAACAATACCATGTTACACACTTACATATTTATTAAGTGTTCTTACCATAATAAAATAAATTTAAAAAAACAATGACCTTTAGAATCTAACCTGTTTGTGAGTAAAGAAGTTTCAACATACTCTGTAAATTCACTAGTCAATAGTCTCAACATAATGCGTCCTTCATATAACACACAGGTAGCATATTATAGCTATTATTGCAGATAACTGATTGTTAACTCCACGTAACTATTGATCTTTTGAATTACTTTCTGATGTTAATGCAATTAAAGGAAGAGAAGTTTGGGTTGTTATAACAAAACACTATAGATTGTGAGGCTTATAAACAACAGAAACTTATTTTTACAGCTCTGGTAACTGTGAAGTCCAAGATTAAGCCTCCAACAGATTCAGTGTTTGATGAAGTTCCACCTCCTGGTCCACAAATGGCCATCTTCAGGTTGTGTCCTTACATGGCTGAAGGGCAAGGTTGCTCTCTGGGGTCTCTTTTATAAGGAGTCTAATCCCATTCATGAGAGTTCTGCCCTCATGACCTAATCACCTCCCGGTCCCCACCTCCAAATGCCATCACAGTCAGGAAATAGTTTCAATATATGAATTTTGGGGGCAAATGAACATTCACTCGTACAGCATCAGTTTACACTTGTATTACTATTTACTTTTTCCTGTATTTATATCTTCACCTTTGAACCTACTCATAAGCTCCCAGAGAGAAGGTTGTTTTTTGTATACCCATGATGTACAAGAAACATTTGATTGCCATTCATACTGGTCTGAACCTAACCCACTAACTACAAGTTTCTTTACAGTGTCACTTTATGCTTCCAGTCTGCACTGGTACGTGTATAGACAGTACAATCAGTTTTACTCCAGAGTCCCTGCTTCTCTTTTGGAGTTTTGTGTCTTCTGTCCATTTCAAAGGAGATTCTTCAGAATAATAAATGTGCCTGTGTGTGACCTACAATAGGCTACAAACTCCTTGAGCACAGATACCTTATATTTTGTTATTGCCTTTGTTTAAATGATTGCCCCCCCACCCCAAATTGTTTAAGAAAATTCTGTTTATCTCTTAAGTGTCACTGCCTCTGTGAGACACTTCAGGCCAAAATGGCCCTCTGATTTACATGTCTCATAATGACATTGATTGTATATTAATAGTGTCATAATTTCTTTAGTTGCAAATCTGTTATCTCTCCCCAAAAAGCTGAGACTTTGAAGTTACTCATCTTTATATCTCTAGCTCTTTACATAGTGTCTGGCACAAATTAAGGCTTAAAAAAAAAAAGAAGTAAAAAAAAAAAATACTGTTCCCCTGAACTGAAGAGATGTCACAAGTAGAAGCCCAAGTAAATAAGGTCAGAATTACACATTGTGATGTTAGAGGCTGGAAGATATTTCCTTCCCCCACCTTTTTTTTTTTTTTCTTAATGTCCTTCAGGGCAGGAAATTGCACCAGAAGTACTTGGTCTTTTCAGGCTTAAGGCTTAGATTGTGTCACAGTGCAGCTCTCCTGGGATGCGCTCCCATTTTGGTTCCATTTAAAGCTGCCCCATCCCAAGAGATTTGAAGAGTCATGAGGACCCACGCTTTCAAGGGTTCTGGAGCAGGAAACACCATGCAATTTGTTCAGAATTTTAGCACCGGTCCCATGGTTTCCCAGAAGCAGCCCAGCCTGTGCTCAGGAAGGTAGACAGAGCATAGACTGGCTCAACCAGGGGAAATCTTGGGAGGAAGGAAATTGAGCTACAGTGAAGAGATAAGAGAGCAGTTAACTGTTAACTGCACAATTAATTTGCAATTCATGTTACACCATCCTCCACCGGTTCTGTTAAGTCTGTTGCCCCATAATTTATAAAATGAAATTGTTTCCCATCTTGCAGTGCATTTAACACACATTTAGAGGAGGGACTTAAGGCTCTTTAATGCCAATTCTCCTTTTGCAATTTAGAGATAAAAATCAGAAATTGGTCTCACCTTTTACAGAGTTATATCAATTGCTTTGGGTAGAACAAGAGTAGGCTGTCACTCCAGCAATGAAGTGAAGCCAACTTAGTAACAGGGAATGAGCAAAAGTCTATGCTGTCCATGTAGAGGCAAATGCCACTGGTGCTTCTTGGGGGCTGACATGCCACTGAAATGGTGACAACAAAGGTGATTCAAGAGGTAATACTTCTCTGTGGGGACAGCCGATTCCATTCCCAGGGTCATGGGCTAATAATCTGACACTAGAAGGAGGTGCTGGAATTTTCATTGATAGCTTTGTGTGTTGTAAGAATCTACTAGTACAAATAAAATACTGGAATATTTATGGTGCTTTTCCAGTTTTTAATGTTTTACAATAAAAGTCCATTCTAAATCAATAGCTTTTGATTGATTTTACCCAAAATAATATTCTCAAGTATTGGACATTTTCTCTTCACTTTCTTCTTACAAAGTCCCCACTCCCAGCCATTCCCCAATTCTGATGACAAATACAACTGACTCAATGAAAAGAGGAAAGAGATGATAGATAGTAGGTGTTAGGGAATCAAGAGGTACAATTATTTGGTCGACTCTTTACCAGGAATCCTCAGTATGTCTGACATACTATTAAGTGCTAAAGGAGTTGCAAAAAATGCAAGATCCACATCCTCATTAGAGATTCAAGTCTCCCACACAGAAAACAACTGTAGTATCTAATGAGTTTCAACAGCCTTTTCCATTGGTCTAGGCCTTCTCAGAAAGTTTTATTAAAAAAGGTCCAACATCCTCAGTCTTTGATGTTTCTACTATCAAACCTTGTTAGAACCTGGACTGGTTAATTTACTACACTCATGTGATTACCTGTCTTCACCTTCTTGGCACTGCACAGTGCAAACTTTTTCTAAACATTCCATGCCTTATTCTGCCAGATGACCTCCTGGCCACTGCCCCTTCAGTCCATGAAATCAACAATCACTGCTCCAGGTATGAAGTCTCTGCTCTTTTCCCCAGAGCATACTCATCTTCGGCTGTGGTTTAGGATGTTCCTCTAGAAGTGCTCCTTGTCTTACAATTCTTCTATCAATTCTGTGTTGTACTGGGTGTGTCCTCAAAACTATGTTCCTGAGTCTGCTCCTTGAGCCTGTGTCTTCTAGACCATCTAAGTTAAATTGTGTCCTCTATAATGTATCTTTGAGCCAGCATCCTCTAGCTAGTGACCTCTAACATGCATCCTCCAGTTTGTTTGCTTGAACCAGTGTCCTCTAGAATGTACACTTAAGCCTGAGTCCTTAAGAACTAGAGGCTACCTTGAGTCTAGAGCCTCTAGACTATTGTTTCCCTTTAAACCAATCTTCCTTGATCTTGTCTTTCCCCCAACACACTTCCCATCACCTTATTATAAGCTGCAATGTTGCTTTCCTTGACAACATCATTGGTCATTAGTAAGGTAGGAAGATTTAAAAAAAAATGATTTCATTTTGAGCCTTGCTGAGTTTGGGGTACTGTGAGGTATTAATCTGGGGATGATTCGTAGGCAATTGGATATGTGAATCTAAGATTTATGAATAAAGTCAGTGCCAAAAGCATAAAATTGAGAATCATTAACATGTAGAGACAGTTAAATAAAACTCAACAACTCTTGAGTGGATGGAGATTGCTTAGGGACTATATAAGAAAGAAGAGAAAAGGCTGGGGAATTACAATCTTTGAAGAATACATTTAAGAACTAGGTAGGCAGAAGAGAAACTGGTTGAATCATGAGAAACAAGAGGAAACTTGATGGCTGTGGAGTCATGAAAGTGATGGGAAAAGAGAGAAGGGAGGAGTCTATACTCCTGGCCACCACAAAGATAGCAAATGAGATAAGGATAAGAGTGGCCATTGAGTTTGGTTGCTACACTGTGGGTCTGAAATTTGTGACCTAAGCAGTTTCAGAGAAGAGATGAAATAAAAATCTAATTATACAGGCCGAATAGTGAAAGAAAAGTGAGAAGGCAAACATTAGTGCAGACTCTTCTTTGGAAAAGTCTTAACTAGATTAAAAGCATCAGGTCATAGGTAAAAGATAGTGTAGGATTAAAAGAGTGTCTTCCCTAAGATTTTTACAATCCTTATTGTGACTGTTGCTTTAAGATGCTTTAAATATAAGATTATTAATAATTATGAGCCAGAAGCCAATAGACATTATAAGGTTGAGAATTACAACAGAGAGAATTGACAGAGCAAGAATCTAGAAGAGTTGAGAATTAAGAACTTAGGTGAACTTATTTCTCTGAATCTGGAAAAAAAAAAAAAACTAGCCCAGGGCAATTTGATATGTGGGAGTTCTGGCTCAAGAGCTGCAGCATTTTTCCTGAAAGGGGAGGAAAGTTCATCTTCTGAGAATAAGGGAGAAAGGGCTGAGTCATGAGTTTGGAAAACATTTGAAAAAGCGTAAATGAATAGGAGAAGGTTGGCTGAGGTCAAGAACAGAATTGTCAGTCCACTGTTCAAGGCACAGCTGAGACAGTGTGACTCTCAGTCATGTACCTACATACATGTCTGTCTTGGTTTCTGTAGCTATACTCAGCAACATCTACACATCGTATTTAAGCACAGAGAAATAATTTGGGAGGTTTGCTTGTAGGGCTGTTGAACAGAATTTGTGCTCATTGTAATATATTCGTCTTATAGACATGGATCTGTCTTCTTTGCCATGGGACCATGCTTTTGCCATCTATGGCCTCACTTGATATCTTTCATGGACTTACTCATTGTCTTCTTCATCATCATTGCCTCCCACTGTACTGATTCTTTCAAAGAAATAAGGCCACGTGCTCATGTTCACAGGATTCACTGATCTTACCATATGCCCTTCATCCAAAACCTGATGGCCTCATAGATGGAAGAATGGCCTACTAAAGTCCAGGTATAGTGCGGGCTGAGAACAACGACCAGCAGGTTGTAGGATGTAGCATATTCTCCAAGTTAGCAATGAAGAAATGGTGATGTTTCTTAAATATCTCTTAGTCCTACAGCTGATGAACCATTTGCAAAACACCTGCTTCCTGATGCTGAGACTTTGAACTTTGCAGCTTTAGAATTCATCATTCACCAGACAACACAATAATTGTCCCACTGAACTAGAAGTTGAGACTGCCATCTAGCTACTTTGAGCTCTTTGTGCCAGCAAAACAAGAGGGGGAAAAAGTGTTATTTTGTAGCCAGGTGATTGGTCTTGGTGATCAAGATTTTTAAAAAAAGCATGTTTTTATACAACAGGAGTAGGGAGAAATGTGTCTGGAATACAGGGGATCCTCTGGGGCATCTCTTAAAATGATCATATCAATTAGTAAAGTCTGTAGCAAGCCTGTATAAACAAGACCATCACAGGCTAGACTCTCAGGAATAACTGTTTGAGGCACCCCACTAAATAAAGAGCCCTGATCAATTGAAAATTGGCTGAGGGTAAAGGAATTATCAGTAGAGGGAAAAACTTGTAAATACCAACTATAATCTTGCATGACCATTTACAGACAAGAGAACTGTAATAGCTATCCATATTTTCTTCTATTCTCTCTTTTTCTCTTTCTGTCTGTCTGTCTCTCATTTCTTTTATCCCTCTCTCTTCTACCATTATGGTTCTGATGGTTTTTCTAATTTATTCCATAGGTGAGAGGATAATAACATTAGATTGTAAATGAACTAGAGGAGGAATAACCATTGCTTGGAGATGGATGTTGTGATCAATTAAATTTCTGAGAAGAGGATAGATACATGTATGTGTTTGACATTACTTGAGCCAGTTATTATTAAACCATACAAATTTGCCATTTTTAGGTCAAAAAGTAAAAATCAACCATTTCATTAGATTCAACCTAATACCTTAGGTTAGGCTGCGGCATCTGTGGTTGCTGTTGTTGTTTGAATATCTCACTGAGATATTGATTACCAAATGTTGATTACCAAAAGGAGTGGACTGTGATATTACTGGGGATGAGCTTGCTCAATACCCTTTCCAACCCTCCTGTGGATGTGAGACTTCTCAGACTCCCTTGTAGTGAAGATTCTGGATATAACAGGCGCTACCATTAAACTGCACTTTGTATTAGTCTTCAACTGTGAATTAAATTAGGTAAGAACAATGTCTGAGTGCAAGACATTCATTTTTCTGAAGTGGATCAGGGTCGAGAGGCTTCCAGGGATAGCAGTCACAGTGATGGCTTTCCGATTGTCTGGCAACTCTCTGATCAAAGACAATGTAATTCTGGAACCAACACTCTCTCGCCATGCAGAAGCAACAGCAAGCCCCACTGGCAGTTCAGTTTTGCAGTGTGGTTTTGAGAGGTGCTCCTGGAATTTCTGCTTAGGCTAAAGCGTGTTCATCAGCTCTCTTTATGAGTCTATGAGCTATGCATACCCTTTAATAAAACTCTCAGTGCTTACACTAGCTAAGTTAGAGTCTGTTGTTTGCACTTAAGAATTCTAACATACATGCTATCTACCTCTCAGCCCTGAGTTCTGACTCAAGGTTCCCAAATCTTTCCATCCACAATGCATGAGACCCTGACGTTCAGAAGAAGGACACCCACTGTTCTCCTCTCACTTGTTCTTTTCCTGATCCCTCCCCACACAGCAACTTAATGTTTGACAAGGTTAGGAAAAGAACAGTGCTCTGGTAATCTAATTATTTCTAAAAATAACTAATCGAAATATAAATAAAATATTTAAATTAATTAATAATTTATGAGTAGATAATGTTAAATAATCTAAATGTAAATATAAACCTAAAAATCTAATTATTTCACTTAGTGATCCTGAGACTTGCACCTTGGTAACCTAGGAGAGCACAGACAGGTCATTGGAGTTTCCTGTGAAACATTTTTCATCAAATGCTGATGAATAAATTGCCCAATAACCATTTGTTAAAAACTATTTACCACATTGAGATTCTACCTAAGATTTTCTTTGAAAAAGGGAGTTCTACCAATAAAACATTTTTAAGCCACTACTCTGGTTAATAATTGTTATACTAAAAGTAAAGGTGGCACTCAGATATGGTTAAGTCATCACTCTGAAGACAAGACTGTGAGGCTCAGTACTTTATAGACAGATGCATCACAATTACCTGTGACATTGATTCTTTCAGGATATATTGATTATCTGCAATAAGCCCCACACAGAGATAGGTACTGGGGACACAAAGATAAATCATATATAATTCCTCACTTAAGGAGCTTCCAGCCTAGTATTTTGAATTTAAAATTAAAGTTGTATTAACCTTTTTCCACAATACTTAATAAAAGTGCTCTGTTTTCTTTGAAATCCAATGAAAAGAGCTCTAGATTCACCATCAGACCCCCTGAGTTCTAGAACAGACTCTCTTTGTCTCTTTATACCTCAGTTTCTCATTGGTGGCATGCAGCTAATAACTCACTGAATTACTATGAGAGGCAAATGAAATAGTGAATGTTAGTTCACTCTATTCAAGTGCTATACAAATATAAAGCATTCTGCTTATTGTGACTTAAATCTTTCTCTGAAGAGTCCAGAGCAAGAAATCTCAAAGGGTCTGGCTCATCCTGATGTCCCCCTGAACCCAGTAGCCACCCTGTCGTGGGACAATGGGAATACCAGAGGCTCCGACATAACTCTTAGCTTTAGCCCTACCCTTCACTACCTGTATGATCTTAAGCAGGTGACTTCCTCTCTCTGAGCTTCAATTTGCTCATCACCAAAGTAGGGCAATATTTTCTCCTTAGGAGGCTGCCGTGCAGAAGATGTGAAATAATGAATATTATGTGCCTCACACAGTGCCTAGCACATGGCAACTATGGGGGGGGGGGCGGAAATATCACCTACCATCTTCCGCAACATCCCCTGACCCTGTAGCACTCTGCCATATGGCTTTATCCCATCCAATTTTCCAAACAGTCACTCACTGCACTAAGGAAATAAATAAAGAAAAGTTTCAGGCTTTGCAGCACACTTTCGGTACAGCTTTTATTTAAGTCAAATTTATCACCACGTAGAGAATTTTTGTAAGTAGGTAAGTGATCCAGAAGCTGTTCCATTTATCTAATTCACTCAACAAATATTTATTGATTGCCCCCTATGAACTTCTCTCAGGTAGTCCTAGAGTCCTAGGGTGAAAAAGACTCCTGGAAAGAACAGGTCACTATTATTTCTTTGACAAGAGCTATAGAGGATGAGAACTTGCTGTGCATGATAAGCCTGTCAGAAGACGATTGTTTCCAAGGCCAAGTGATAAAGAACAAAAAGTCATCTCAAGCCTTAGCCAGGGGGCATTGGCTGCCTCTTGGGCAGTGGAAATACCTTGCCAACATAGCACTGACACAAGCAAGAAGCCAGCTCTGCTCACCAGACCACACTAAGTTTCTTCATATGTCAGGAACATGGGATGTTGAATGAAATCCAGGCCACTTACCTGGATAACAAAAGGTGACAACACTCCAAGTAATGAGCAAGATCCCCAGAGCCCTAGCATCCTCCCTGTCATTTGCATTTAAAAGGTTTGGAGAAGAGTGAGTTAGGACAGCTGTTGGCTGTGGGAAGAACTGTAATTAGTTTGGGAGAGAGAAGGGGCAGCCTCCCCTGTGTTTAGTAGATAGGAAGGGTGCTTCCAGTCTTTTGGAACTAGAAGTGGACACCTGTCAGACAGCCATCCATCCTGGGAGCATCCTGACACCACTAAGTAAACATTGCCCATTATCTGTGGCCAAACTGCAAGCTCTCCAAACCACCAGCAAAGGCTGCATGATGATATACACCAGTCCACAGGCTCGGTCAGACTTCATAGCTGACTCCTTGGCTGGTAAGGACCTCAAGGAAGAAGCTAGACAATTTGCAAGTTCAGTAACTTAACTCTGGAAATGACGACTTGGCACTTGAGCATCTTACCAAAAATAAATAAATAAATAAATAATAAAATGGAAAGGAAAGGAAGGGGAGGGGAGGGGAGGGGAGGGGAGGGAAGGGAAGGGGAGGGGAGGGGAGGGAAGGAAAAAGACAAGACTCTAAGGACATTCAAGCCAAGCTACCATTCAGAATTTCCATAAAGTTCAAGTTTCTTATTTCTTATGTTAACAGTAATGGCTTTAATAATTTAAGAAGGTGTTGATTCTTATAAAGACTCAAGTGCAAGTATGGATAAAATGAATAATCCTTGACCACAGCTAATGCCTTAGTTTTAGTTCCATTTAGTTAAATGCAGACAAGTGAAAACCCTCTCTTAAATTAATGGAACCATTAAGTTATTGAGTGTTTCTTAGCACAATGCTAGATCGACCTATTTCTTAGAAATTCCTTGTGATCATTAAATATCACAGGAAGGAAAGAAAAGAAAATCACCTAAGCAATAGGAATTGGATCTAGGGGGCAGAATTATAGAACAGGAACCGTCAGTAATGATAAAATCCTAATAAATAATAAATTGTTCTCTTTTTTTCTTTGAGGCTCAAGTAACAGCAGCTCAAACTCTAGAAGGCGATGAAGTTCAGACACCAAATGCTGTATTAGGCAACCCATATTGAACAGGAAGCACCCAAAGACCTGGTAAGTTGATGTCATGCAGTGGGGCAGTTTGCATTATTTAGAAGCACAATCAGCTGGTGAGTATGAATGAGGTCATAAATTCTGCTGTCTCATCATCCCTTTGGTTTATGTAAAATCTTCTCAAAAACCTCCCAAAGTATTTCTTATAGAGTCCTCTGGGAATGTCTTTTATATCCATGAACAGTTCCGGGCTTGTTCTCCCACTGGGCTCTGCTGGGCACATGCCTGGTCTCCTGGGGAAAGGCTGCTCTGCCCAGGGCCTGTGTTCCTGTGTCCCCAAGTCTGCCCTCCCAGTGCTACACATAAGAGCTGCGTTCCTCCATCCTTCCGTGGACCTAGATCCACCTGGGTCCCTGCAGAAATACAAAAAACAAACAAACAAACAAAAAAACCATGGAGGATGCTGCCCCTTTCTGCAGAGGTTGGGCGATATTCTCCTCCATTGCTACCATCTTTTTCCTCTGCCCCCCAAGTGTCTTAGCATCAGAAATGTTCTGCTCCAAGATCCCCTTCTGGGTGTTCCTCCCATGCACAGCAATTTACCTGAGGACATCTAGTGCCCCAGGTGCACATTCTCATCTTAAGCTCAACCAGGACTGCTCTGCTCTAAGAAACTCAAAAAGTTCACAAGCCAAGGCAGACATTTCAGACAAGGGTCACAGAGGAGGTAGGACTTGGAGGGTATTTTGAAGCAAAGGAGACAAACGGGTAGAAAACAGAGTGGAAAGGTGTTACGGGAATACGAAGATTTGCTATATCTGTCCTGTTGTTGAGAAGTAAGAAGAGGGGATGACAAAAGGAACCAGTAGTTCCTGGGAGCCCAACCCTGGGCAGGTTCTCCCCGCAGGTGTGATTTCATTTAATCCTCAAATAATCTTACTAGTTCCTATTGTCCATGTTTTACAGATTCGAAAAATAAAGTTTTAACAGATCAAGTGACAGCCTCTGTTACACCATGGATTGTACTTTGGGAAGTGCTATTCCAGATGAGTTGTCAACTGAGGACTCGGGATTCCAGAAAACTCACAGGGTAACTCTGAGCTTCTGTTTTTTAAGAGTAACAGGGGCACTCGTTGGTTGGAGGAACAGATGCAGTGTCTCCCTGCTTCTTGCACACTAGTGTCCTCAGTCAACACAATCTAACTGCTTTGGACATCACAAGATCTGCAAGACCATCATGGTCATTTCACAGACCAAGTTAGTTACAAGGTGCCAAAATCCTAAAGAGGGGGCATGGGATTGAAAATCCTTGACATCCTCTTTTTCTACGAACAGAGGAAGAAAATGAAGCTTACTAATAGCTCCGTATCTAACTACTGCTATTTTTACATCTTCTCTGGAGCTGGTTCAGAGGAGACCCCATTCCAGGCTTTATTTGGATTGGCATATCTAATTTCAAACTAGAGTGATTATTCAAAACTATTTAAAGTCCTAAACCATGACAGGAATAGAACTCAGCAACGCAGGGGATGAGAAAGCAGGTTACTGGAGTTCTTAGTCATTCACGCAGACAATGAAATACTATGTGTCTTTGGGCAACACCTTTCTGAGTGCTGGGCTAAGGAGAGGAGCAAATGCAAAGAAAGTAATTTGGTGTCCCTACCTTGAGTGAAAATCAATATGTCTCTGTCTCTCTCTTTGAAAGAGCTTTGTTCCCTCCCTCAGTAAACAAAGGGGCTGATATGGTGACATCATCAAGGTATCTTCCTCTACTAAAAACATTCAGTCTGGCCCATGTATACCCTCAACATTTTTCAAACTCATTTACAGTTCCACTCCTAGACTCAACTTTTTAAAATACAGGTATACCAATGGGTTAAAAAAAAAAAAGTCAGTGATGAAATAAGGAAATGCTCGGCTGGAGTTTGCAAATCCCACACACAGTTTTTTCTGTATACAAATGAACACGGAAGCAGGGATTGGAACAAAGATGACCCTGTAATACAATCCTCTCTGTGCAAATAAGAATGTGTGAGTGGGGAGGTGTGCTCCACGACCGAAACCTTTGTTCAGGAAAGTTGGGTCATACGTTGGCCTTTGCCTACAATTTTGTTGGAGGTCAGCAGCATCTCAAGGCCTGAGGAGAAGAATAATCTACTAGAAAAGAACTTACATAATGCAGGACCAAAATCAAGGCTGCTTTTTTGTATGGCAAAAAATAAAGAACAGTAAACTAAGGGTCAGATGGTTTAAATTTGAATCACAGCTTTGTAGCTCATGGCCATGAATTTACAGGCAATAAGCTCTTGGAACCTCAGTTTCTCTATCTTTAAGTGAGAGCAGGGGTGGTAACACCATCAGCCCTGATGATTACAAGGCAGAATTGTGAGATTCTAAAGAAATAATATATTTAAAATCAGGCTGTAAGCTGCCTAATGCATCACAAATATGAGATTCCCACTATTATTGTATAATGGTTTCCAGAAGAGTATATTTAGAAAATTCAAGTAGTCCAGCTGTGATTCTGTTTGTCTTCTACAATTTCCCTTCTGTGGAAATAAGAAGTAGCTACCTGCTAAATACTAGAAGGCATGCCCAAAAAAGAGATGGGTAATTATTTGTAAATTCTATTAAGAGTCTAAACCATCCTGCCTCTATCTAGTGTCATAGAAATGCTAGTTAGTTATTAGCAGGCATGCTGCTTGTAACAACCTGGACTCGATTTTTATTCTTGCCATAAATCTGTCTTTTTTTTTTTTTTTTTTTTTTTTTTTTTTTTTTTTTTTTTACTAGAGGCAAGGGAGCCTACAGGAAAAAATCCCCATGAGGCCAGGGAAGGAAGCCCAAAGCATAATTCTGTCCCGGCACTACCACACTGAGGTCATGTAGAGCCCTCGGAGGAGATGCAGCTAAGCCCCTGCAGTCCCTGCATGCCTTGTGCAGGGCTCAGGGATCCCATTCCCCGGAGCAGAGCTGATGGCTGCTGTGAGGACAGGTCCATTTGGCCTCACAGAGGGCTTTTAGCAACTTCACACTTCCTGTTTTATGGTTAATAATTCACCCTTAGCCTCCAAAAAGCAGACAGGAGCTTAACAAATAAAATTCTCATCCAAATACCCTACCAGTGGTTTTCTATTGTCCAAAGAGGAAACCCCAATTTCTCAGCCAGGCATGCAAGAAGATCTCAATGTAGTTTTTCAGTCTCATATTCAATTACATCTATCTATCTATCTATCTATCTATCTATCTATCTATCTATCTATCTATCATCTATCTATCTATCATCTATCTCTCTGTCTCTCTATCATCTATCATCCATTTATCTATCATCTATCTATCATCTACTTCTATATCTTTATCTATCTATACATACATGTAAATAAATAACCATATGGTAAGGAATTATTGCAAGTTCCAAGGGGACAGGCTGATGTAAATTGTATGTGAAACAGGATGCTGATTTATGCATTTATTGACTCACAAACTTATTCAGTTGTAAAACATAATTGTTCAGATATTACGCATATACTTCCAATGTAGGCAGGAAAGCTTTTGGCAGCATTATCTTCTCATAGAGCCACTATTTCTTGTTCAGAAAAGTTGAATTTTAAACTGCATTTTAAAATTTGTCTGACTTGCAACAATCTTCTCTCACATCGTAATTCTCAAATATTCATTTCATAGAGTTTTGTGTTATATCTCTGTAGCTTGGATGTCTTCTTTCTGTCTTTGTTGCAACTCCTGGTGAGTTTATGTCCACATTCAAATGTGGTCTGTTTGTGACTTCACCTATATTATTGCATTTGTTGCCTTTGCTGTCAGAGTCCTACCTCCCTTAAAAACCCAGTATAAATCTCTCTTCCCCTGAGAAGCTTTCCCTGGCCACTCACAGTCAGAGTTGATGTAGTAGAAGCAACCGAGGCACTTATACTGTGTGCCCCGCTTTGGCACTTAGTGTGCTTCTATCTACTTGCTGTTATTCTTTCTCCAATAAGATGACAGTGCCTAGAAGGCAAGGACTGTCTGTCTCTACATGGTACTTTGTCCTTGGTGAGCACTTCACTGTGCATTTATGAGGAGGACAATGCAGCAGTTCTGCAAGACTGAGCAGCTGAAATGAGAAAAAGCTACAGGAATAATACTTTGTAAATATGAGCTTTCCCATGCCTGCCTTGGTGCGGAATGTTAGTTCTGGGTCTCAGAAGAGCCTCGACCATAGAATCATTCACCGGAAGGCTCTTCAGAGAATATGAAAACACCCCCACTTTGTCCAAAGGAGGATACGAAAGTGAGAGAAGGGTAACAGGTTCACATTCATACAGCTAGATAACAGCAGAACTGACACTAGAAAAGCCACAACAATCCAGAACGAGTAGTATAAAGCTCATTTCCTTACTGAAGCATTTGAAGAGTCAAAGAATGTCTCCCTTAGTGTTGACGATCACTGTCATTGGCATTTACCGAGTGCCTCCCAAATTCAAGGCTCTTCTGAGTCAAGTAATGAAGGGGGAAAATTCATCAGACAAATTCATCCTTAATTCAGCAACAGAAGCAGAGAGTAGCCAATGAGCAGGGGCTGTCAAGATCAGCTGAAGCAGACAATCTTGGAGAAGTAGTATGGACAAGTGAAAGAGAACAGGGTCATCATCCAGGATCTGTTTTAAACTAGCTGTGCCATCCTGAACTGGTTCTTCACCACCTTTCGAACCTTTGCTTTTTTACCTATAAAATAACTATCCTTTCTGGCTTGCAAATTCTGAGACTGTTTCTCCTTTAGTATATGGATGATAGGACCTTAAATCTTTTATCCTCTGGCAAAATTAAGTTGTTTTGAAGAAGCCAATTTCATGCCTTTGTGTACCTGATGTTCACATTAAAGTCCTTTCATTCTGGGACTAAATGATTTCTGAATGTCTTCCTTGCCAACCCAAATTTTGTCTACTTTTCCCTTGCCCTGGCTCTTATTCTTTTTTGGAGGGGAATGGATATGCTCAAATGCAAAGAATCTCATTCATATATTCCTTAGTTCATACCACAATGTAATCACTGAGTTCTCAGTAAGGTCCTTTCTCCTGTCTTATGTGTTCATTTCCTGTCTATTAGCCCTTCTTACCACTCCTGTTCCCCAAGAGCAACCATGATAGTGGGCTTAATATATGTTATTTTGCTTGAATGTGTTCTCGTAAAGTATGGATTTTTGCTTTGTAGGCATGTATTTTTAAATTTCTGTAAATGGTATTGAGTTGCTTATGGTTTGTTTTGCTGGTGAAGCTGGCAAGAGAGTCCCACCCCAATCCCCTTCCTATCTACCACAGAGGATGTCTTCAATCAGGGATCTGCTAATACTAAATTTTCCTCAATGCGAAAGTGCACACATTATTCATTCTTTCAATGAAAGGAAGAGAAACAATATAGCATAATGATTAAGGACACAAGTGCTCCAGTCAAACACACTCTAGCCTGAATCCTGTTTTTCCACATTTATATGACTTTAATGTTACTCAGCCTCTCAAAAATTTCCATTTCATCTATGAACTAGGAACAAAAGTAAACCACAAGGCATCATAAGGATTAAATAATATAGGCTTCAAACAATGGGGGCTGACATAAACTCTAAATAGGTGATGGCTGAATTATTAACAAATACTAATTAGAGAGCTCACAGATGCCAAGCCCCACAGGTCTCATGCAGCAAGAAAGCTGAAGTAAAAACAGAAAGGTAAAAACTTTAAAGACACATCAGAGAATACAGAATATTATCACACAATTAAAATCTTTAATCATTAACTCTTCAAGTTTCTGGAATAAAAAGATTCCAAAGCAGATGCTTACAAGTGTCATAGTTGGTTGTTTTTCACACTAGTGAAAAAAAAAAAAAGTGTGTGTGGGGGGGTAGAGTCATTCTGCACAGGTGAAACTTCTTTTTCTTAAAGATTAAAATATGTACTTTGAGGCATGAGCTTTGTCTCAACTCAGCTTTCTCCACTTCCGAAGGAGAGTCTCATACACGTATAAATTGCCACCTGAATTGCCACCTATCTGGTGTTAACCTGGTTAAGAGTGTTGGCCCAGGGTAATCTTTCTTGACGTTTACTATTCAAGGAAGCTTAGAGTTATGGAAAGTTGGTCAGAGCCTAGGAGATCCCTAGAGACCATCTGCCTTACCATCCTTTACACATGAGCAACCTGAATAGACTAAGCTTCTACTATGTGAAATGTTTTTGTGCAATGTGTTTCAACAGACATGCAATAATAATACAAATAGCTCCTGTGATTGATAGCAAATTATAGCGTTACCTTGAAGTTCATGGTACCTGCATAGAGACAGCAGGTCCCTTAGGGCCAAGAAACACTCCAGAATGATCTCTGGAACCAGAATATACTAGGGAAGAATGCAACCTACATTTAGCAAGTCATGTGTTCTTGAGCCCCAGAGTCTGTCCCATCTCCCTACCAATTTAACCTTTAAAGGCCATGCCCTAGGGAAACAATGATCTGTCATTGCCCTTCAGCAATGTGACCTCCATTCTGTGTCTCTACAGCAGTTTGAACCAGGTGAGTCAGAAAAGTGATGCCCAAAGCCACAGTGATTGTAACATGATTATGAAAACCCCAACCTGCAGAGTTAGCTCAGGGAAGCAAGTTGAGTACTTCCTCAAAGAAATGTCTATCAACTAGCCTAATAATTCCTAAGAGATTAAAAAATATATATTATGCTTTTATTTATACTTTCCAAACTAGCTTAACTGCCCTTAACAATAGTTATGTGTCATTAGCACATGGGAAAGATATCTATTGAGTTTTAGCAGAATGATTGATTAAACTTATCTTTTCTCTTTGTTTTGCAATATAATAGTTGCATTGTTATCTTCAAATACCTTTTTTAAAAAATTTGCTATCAGTATCCACAGATATCAACCTATGAGATGAAATTTAAAAAGTCAATACACACATAATAAGTAGCTGTCAGTGATGAACATTAGATGAACTACTGTCATAACTAATGTCAAAAGTTTAAGAAAGGGCAATTTGGCTTTATACTGTTTATGTAAAAGCAACCAGAAAGAACAAATATATGGAATCTCGTGCTCTCAGAATTTTGAAATAGATATGTTTAGAGTTTCATATGCATTGGCACTCTGCCTTTTCTAGATATATGTAGAAAGTTACCCAAATTTATCATACTTTTTTTCTGATTAGTATTAGGTTTTACAAAATTCTGCCTATCAAATAAACTGCATTTATTAAGACATAATTAACCTATTTCAAATTTTAATCCTCTAAGACATATTATAACTATAATCATAGCTTCAGATCATCATGATAATCAATGTTATCAAACTGAACCAATTTAACTCTAATCAAAATAAGAAATACCATAACATTCTTGTTAATTCATGCAATTTTATTTTGAGAAGTTTGCAATTTCTGTTGGACTTTTTGAAATGATAAAATAATTTTAAAATCTCTCTTGCTCCCTTCAAAGACCCGCTAAGGGTTTACGTACCCAGGAGGTGAACCACTAACTTAGGGCTTCGTAAAGGGCCCAGCAGTAGAAGTTACATGGCCTTGAACTGGAGAGGAAGTCCTGCTTTTTTACTTCTCTTTCTGTCTCTTCATGTATAACCAAGACATGAACAGAATGCTTACTTTTCCAGAGCTTCAGTTTCTCTATCTGAAAAGTGAGAATGATTAACAGACAATTAAAGGGGCAGGGTTGGGGGAGAGGGGAGGAGAAAATAGAAAAAGGAGGGAAGGAAGGAAGAAGGAAGAAAGGAGGAAGGACTTGAAAAATTTGTACCTCAGGGCTAAACAATAGTTCTACAGAGAACACTCTCGGTACCCCAAGTTCAGAGAAACCTTGTAACATTGAGGTTCACCACTACTCAGTCCCAGATAACCTCAACCTGTTTGAGGGTTTGAAAAATTTCAAAACTTCAACTAGACCAGACTAGCTCCATTTCAAGTAATTTGAAGAAAATAAGATTTAGAAAAAAGAGTACAAGATGAAAGGGAGAAATTATTTTATTTTTGAATTCTGGACCAATGAACAAAGCCAAAAGCTTTGACTCAAAGAGTTCTAAAGAGATTCAAATTTTATTTCAGTTGGAAATAAAGACTTGTTCGATTATGTCCACATCTTCATCTACTGCAGTTCATATCATAGCTGTTAGGGTGACTTTTCTTAGGAAACAGCCTGTAACTTGATAGCTAAAGGGATACTTTAAAAAGTACATTGACTTCACTAGAACAAATTTACTGAGACCTAAGTTGATTGACTGGAATAGCATGAAGGAAGCCAGTTCCTAATTAAATGGATCTAACAGACCAATTATACTTTCTCTGTGCTCTTGAGTACATAACAAGCTAAAAGTAAAAGTTCACTTTCAGAAATTAATGAGATGACCTTCATCTCATATAGGGTCCCGAATAATTGGTTCTATGAGATCGTCATTATACAGAGTAGTACTGTTGATTTGCTTAACTGAATGTAGGTGACAGAAAATGAGAGAACATTGACAAGGTCAGTTCTTTATAGCACCATAGTCACTTTTGCTGTTCATTGTAGTGACTTCTTGACAGGAATTTACAGAGTTTAAATGTTAAGAGCACCTCCAAATTTCAGCACTAAAGTTTTATTTCAAACTCCCATTTTAAACTGACCCTGGGAAGAGAAAACAAAACAAAAATGGTTTCCAATTAGGCAGTATGACTCCAAACTATTTGTATTTGTCATCCCAGAGTATGTTTACTGACTTAAAATCAGGTGGCACATCTGACTGGTAATACCAGTTCCATGTATGTAAACAGCAAGCAACCTGGCAGCCTAACACCTGAAAAGTAAAACATACAGTAGAAGGCTTTTTGTTGGTTATGCCACCGAAGATGATACTAACCATGGGCAACAGTTATGGAGCATTCAGTGTCTGCAAAATCTTAATCTCCACCCCCATACTCTGATCCGGGAAAATTAAGACCCAGAAATCAGCACTTTTAACAAGCACCCCATGTGATTCTGATCTTTATCTACATTTTTAAAAATACTGATTTAAAGAATACTCTTATTTTGGCCCACATGTAGCTGAAAAAACCCTAACCTCTGCCACTTTGAGATTACATGAAAGAGCAGCAGAAATTCTGATTTAGCATGTTCCATGACACAATCCTTCATGACCTCCCACTTTATTTACATGTTATTTAATGTTCACTAAAAGATCTTTTAGGGATAAATATAGTAGCACTGTGTTATCACTTGTGTTATCATTTGTGCCTCAAAACCTCCAAAAAGCTCAGAAATTGGTGGCATCAAGTTACTTTGGAAATAAAGTTAATGACTGAAAATAAAATAGTTTTTAAAACAACATTTTAAGGTAGTTTAAGAAGCATTTGAAGAATTCCACTTCTGCCATAGTAGAGTCAGCCTCAATGGACCTGCCCATCCCACAGATAACAACTATAAACTCTGAACAACATAAACAAACAAACAAACATACAAAAAACGGTCTGAAGGCATTGTAGAGTGAACAAAAAAGCAGGCAAATTATGAAGGGGAGTGTCAGCATTTGGAAGAAGGAACTGGCACTGGTGGCAGTGTGAAGCTCCTCTCCAACTCCCGGCTTTTTTTTTTTTCTCAGATAGAGTGAAGGTGACTGGCTTAAACTCCACTGGAAAACCTGCAATTTTTTTCTGGCCTGAAGAGCCAGAGAGCAGAGATGAGGGCAACCATAGCCACTGGAAAGTGAAGTCGTAATATTGGAAAGGTAAGGGACAGTGATGGGGAGCCACAAATTATGCGTGTAAACTCGATCAAATATCTGGGTGACTCTCAAGCTTCACACTTACAAGGAAAACTGCTAAAAGCACAGCTAAAGGTACAAGGACTAAAATATTTGAGTGACACCCCAAATTAGATTGCTTACTAAAACAAATAAGTGGAAAAAGACCCTTTCAGATTATCCACAACATAACAATCACAATGTTTAGAATAGATTCAGAAATTATTCAATGTATGAAGACAGAGGAAAATAGGACTTGTGCTCAAAAGAAAAAGCAAGCAACAGAAACTGACCTTGATATAATCCAGATGTTTAAAGCATTAGACAAGGATTTTAAAGCATCTATGAAAACTCTGTTTAATAAAATTAAAGAAAATATACTCTTTATTAATGAAAAGATAAAAAATCTCAGTAGAGGTGTGGAAAATATAACAAAAATGGAAATTCTAAAACTGACTAGTATATCTGAAATAAAATATCCACTAGGTAGACTAGGTAAGAGTAGGATGGCGATAACAAAGGAAAATGTCAGTAAATAAGAAATTCTAATCAATAGCAATCATCTGATCTAAAGAGCAATAAAAATAGAACTACACATCCCTTCCTGTACTCAATTCAACAGGAAGATTGTCCTCCCCAATCCCAGCAGAAAACCAAAGTGTCTCTGGGTTAGGAGAGCAGGCATAGTTTGGGGGGTGGGGTGGCACAATATTGAAAACAGAAAGATAAAGTAGATATTTACATACCGAGTATGGAGATGGCTCCCTCCCCCAACTCCAGACTTCTTCCTCAAAATATTAGCAGCCAGGCTTCAGGTTTATACTCTCCAAACAGGATATAAGAATGTTTTACATTAGGAAATTTTACCAGCCCAGGAGAAAAGACCCAAGGATGCTGCCAGCCAAATTTCTATTTTCCAGCAAAGTTACCCAGCTAGTTCCTATGTAGGAGAATATACGTCTGAATGGTTGCATTCTAGGAGCAGGATGAGGAGAAAGAGCTGGAACTTCCAATACTCAGCATGCAAACTTTCATAAGGTACCCCTGTTTTTCAGCCTCACCCTCTGCTGTAGAGCCTGATACCCCCTACCAAGGTGATAAATTGGATGGCTGAGGAATGAGGGCCAGAGGGAAGCTGACTTCTACCTACATTCTTTTTTGTAATTTGGATTTTTGACACAAGTATATAGTATTCAAAAAATTAAAACATAAATTTTTAAGTGTTCAGGAAAGGGATTGACAGATAAATATGAGGAAACACCCCCTAAAGCACAACAAAAGAAATAAGAAAAATATAGAAGTAAAAAAATTAAAGAATAAATTTAAGAAATCTGACATCAACTAATAGCAAGCAGTTCTAAAAAACTCAGAACTCAATAATGTGAGTCTCCAAATAGAAAGTAATCATGAAGAGCTCTGAACAATGAATGAATAAACAATGAATAAAGTATGCCAGGCACAAAGTGGAAGATACTAAGAGCATTTAGAGATAACAAAAACAGTCACATACAAGAGATGAAATCAGAATGGCATCAGAATTCTCAATAGCAACACCGGAAGCTAGAAGACATCAAACTAGTACTAACTTTAAAATTCTGAGGAAAATTGTTCTCAACCTAGAATTCTGTTACCAGACAAATGACTGAGCAAGTGTGAGGAAAGAAGAAGGACGTTTTTAAATACACAGGAAGTCAAGAATTTTATCTTCTTTACACCCTTTCTTAAAAAGCTTCCAGAAGATGTGCTACAGAAATAAGGGCTTAAAATCAGATGGAGATGTGTAGCACAGGAAAGTTATAAGGAATCCAGGTACAGCTGGGCAGCAGGACTAGACGTAACCAAGTCCAGACTGGAGGAGGAGGACAGAGGGCTGGGGAGGGATGTCTTAGGGCGTAGAATGAAACTGATCGATGATCAACAACATTTGACCATTTAAAAGTAAAACAGAAGGTGACATAACTGAATGAATGATCATGGGGAAGGGGGGAGTAGAATTAAAGAATTTTAAGGAAATAATAAAAGGCAACTATTTCCAATAAAAACAACAATGTCTAAAACAAACAAAATGTAATTATAGCATACCACGTGGCTGAACAATGTAATATATACACAACCATAATAAAGTTAACATCAAATATGATTTAACCATAATTTTTTTGGTATAATTAGAGAGATGAGAAAAGAAAGTAGAAAAGCTAAACTTGACTGCTACTATAGAAATTATTTGATAATATCTAAAATTGATAAATCGAGAAATAGCAGTACACGTATATTATTTAGAACCCAGAAGATTAATGCCAAAATAATCAGCTGAAAGAGTAGATAGAAGTGACTGCCTCTGGACAGCACAAAAGAGGACTGGCTGTGAAGATGGGGAATGCTATTTTTCATTATTAACCTTTAAATACGAATTCAATTTTTAACCAGGTTTTAAATACCTTTGATAGATATAAAAAGTAGTTTAAAATAAATAAGTACAATAAAATAGAGGCCAAATTGCCACCCACAGGAATTTCTAGAGAATGATTCTGGAAGGAGTAATAATGATGGCTAAAACTTAAGTCCTGCTCACTTATCTGCTTGCGCAATTTACTGCTAACTGCCTCTTAAAGTGACATATTACAGCAGACTGCTATTTTATGCTCTATTTAGATTCAATGATTACAATATGCATAAAATATATTATAATAAATTTCATTTTTAAAAAATATTAAAAAATTATTTTATTTTCAAGAATTTAAAAAGTAAATATTTTGATGACTATAAATTGTGTAAATTATAAAATTATAATTACCCATTATATAAGATTTATTTAAAAATCAGAAAAATATAAAGAACAGATTAATCTTCTCCCCAAAGGTTCAAGTTTAACAGATCTCTGGAACAGGGCAAAGGGATTCGAGGATCACGGAAACAAAGAGCCTTACCACAAGAGCCTTACCACATCTAGAAATATCATTTCTGCACGTATGGGCAGCAGACCAATCATTCTAATTATTTTGCCAAGAAGAGGAGCAGGTACTGCTACCTTCATTGTCCCAATTATCATGACCCCTGAGCTACCTAGCAAGGTAATAATCCTAGGCAAAGCAAGCTAATTGTAGTACTCAACAGATGAGTACTACAGTCATTGTGGCATATGCTAGATTGGTTTTCAGATTCCATACATATAACCATCTTCTCTTTCTCGCCTAGATCCTTTGCCATCATGGCTTTCTCAGTAAGAGCCTTGAACTCTGAGAAGGCTCATGAATTACTGTGGTTTCTCATACTATATTTCATGTAACTAGTACTTTTAAGAAAAAATACCTTAATGCTCATATATGAATACTGCTCACACACAAATCCATTTGCCATTTACGATAAGCATGCAGGTTAATATTATCATCCTTATTTTAAAGATGAAAAGACTGGGATTCGGATAGGTAAAGTAACTTGCCTAAAATCACGCAGTGGGATCCAAGTAAATGGCATTCAAATTCAGCTAGATTAACAGGTTTCTCCATTATCCAAACTCTTCTTGGTCTCTCCTGTCTGCAAGAATAAAACTGTATAATATACTTAGGTGATTCAGACCCATAGAATATTTTTTAAAGGTCAGATGTCCCTTCTTCATGAGTAGGTGCAAGGACCTTGGCATGACTCATTACTGTTTGAGATATATTCTGAAGCAGAGAATGTCCTTTTTATTAAAATTGCATATGCTAAAGGTCAGCCTAACATTATGAGCATTGTCTTGGGGGTTTTGAAAAAAAGGAGCAAAGGGTGGTATTTAAATCATTTAAATTACCTCTTACGTTTCTCTTAGTTTCAATATAATTCCTTAGTAAATTGATGGCACATCCAGCTTTAAAGAGTTTTTGCATATATTTGATGTTCTGCAACTTCCCTTTCCTTTAAACAAAACATTAGTTATCTTCCAGACAGCTCTGGGAACATTTTAGAGATCTATGTATCTTTGGGAGAAAATGGTTCCTTATGTAAAATATTGTTTTAAGCATTTAAAGCTGGCTTTGTTAATCTTCCATTTCTTAAAAATTGGGTCACACAGTGACATTATACGAGAGCAGTTGTCTATAATTTGCACAGCTAAATTCGGTTTCCGGATTGTCAAATATGCAAGTGTATTGTTTGGAATAATAGTTAATAATAGTTTCCAAGCAAGTCGGAAATAGAGCCACTATTATTTAAAAGCTGGAGCCAAAATGCAACTGCCTCTCCAGAGAGATAATGAGTTAATGAGGAGAACCTCTTTCAAACCAATGAACAACACAATCATTCAGAGTTATCTGGGCACCCACTACCTTGAACTTTAAGTCTCTAACCCATCAAAATGTGATCACTAAGAATAGACCCATTACCGCCTCTTCAGCAAGGGCTTGAGTTGAACAGCTGGCACTTGTATCTGGGTTCTGCAGGAAATGATGACTACAATAAGAATAAGGTCCCGGGTTTATAGAGTTGCTGTTAGGAACCAGGGCAAGCTGTTGGATTACGAAAGGGAGTGAGTTAAAACCTCTGAGATTCTAGGGCACCTAGAATAGCTCCTTTGATGCACTGCCCAGAAAAGCCTTCCCAGATCCCCCAGTACAGGTTTTACACTGGAGATTCTCCATCTGTCCTCCAAATCCACCCTCTGTCCTTTTCTGCACCATACCCCAGGAGGCTGACCTCTAAGGACTGTACCCACAGGGCTCCCATGACCTCTGGCTTCCTCTTGATTTGGGCCAGTGGGAGGAACCAGGAAGTAATCAGAGGATGTGGAGAGAGCAAGAAAAGAGTATTTAGTTTTCAGATATGGCAGTAGTACATTCCCCCTAAAGTTCAGCACACCTCCTTCAACTATTCCTCTCACCTGTTCCGATACCCTTTCTGCCCTCTTGTCTCTCACACTTGGGGTGGCAGTGGCTTTCTGCTTTTGCAGGTCCTGGTGCTTTACCATCGTTACTGCTTTTCTCTAAACCTGCTTTTCTCTAACCCTTTATAAATGGGCCCTCCATGGAACTCTCTTCCATCACCCTTTTGAGTGTGTCATTAGTTTCCTGCGGGACTCTGACTGATGCCCTGGTCTTCTTGCAGCAAAGAGAAGTTGGCTTTTGGAATACAAAGATTTCGGCTTTTGGAGAACACAGAGGTTGATAAAATGTATAACTAAGCAGGACACCTGCCACTTAGTCCTGGCTCAGCTATTAGCTCTTTATGTAAACATAAGCAACTCATCAAAACTTCACTCCCTATTTTTTAAAGCTCTGGATATTCTGACCCCCAACCACAAGTTCAACTTCCAATGCTCCAGTTCTGCTCCCTCTAGTCAGGTCCTTTCCAGAACCATACAATCTCCTACTTAATGCCTCGCCTCTCCAACAACATGATACATTCTTTGCTAGTAGATGCTACATCTAGTCCTTAACTTGTCTCTGCCAAAGGGCAGAGCACAGTTCTTAGCCCATAATAACTCTCAGTTCTTGTTAACAAAAATGCTTGGGAACAACTCAACATATGTAAATTTATATCAATAGTAAAATTCACTCATCCATGTATTTTTATGACCAGTTGCTTCCAAGTTCTATTATTTACTGTTGCATTTTTTTTTTCTAAGGCCTTTGGAAGTATTTAAAGTGTAACATATAGCACATCCTTATATATATATAAAGTTATGTTTACTTCAGGGTGGGAAATAGAGGGTAGAGCCATGATACAAAAAGGATGGACTCTAAAATAATATAGTTCTGGGTTTCATTTCTAGCTCATGCCACTTACTGAGTTACCTTAGGCAAGTTACTTAGACTCTCAGATCC